>MINK01188671.1:7474-26157 GCA_001735545.1 Phormia regina
AGATAGAGAATACCATTTGTGACTGCTTTCCGTTTGCAGTCGGAACGTAAAATCGAGATAGAGAATACGGGCATTATAATCCAATTGTTAAATTCAATCTATTTCCTAAATTTATTTTTACTTTAAATTTATCCACTTCCTCATTCGATTCAGATTTACTCTGTTCGGAATTTTTTTACTCTGTTCGGAATTTCTGGGTATATTTTTTTCATTTTATATCGTTGAATTTATTTTTTATTTAACTAGATTTTTTGCTAGGAATCAATTTTAATTTCAATTAAAAAAATAACAAAAAATGTAGAAATGACTAAAAATGGCTAAATGCAAATAAAAATGGCTAAAAATGGCTAATGGCCAGGCGCGGATCCACGGGGAGGGAAAAAAGGAAATGTCCCTCCTCAAAATTAAAATTCTTATTGAAAATGACTAAATTTAGCCATTAAATGGCTAGTTTGTCAGTTTTATCAGCAAGTTCATTTATTATATAAATCTTGCTATCAAGAGATTATATCAATCTTGCTATCAAGAGAATTTTCGATTTTTTGCTTTATGTTGTCAACCACAAAATTGAAGGTGTTGTACTTTAATAGAACACAAGCATTTTTGCTGTCAGTAAATACATCCGCTTTCGAGCATCCGTTTTCAATAATTTGCCAATAGATTTATTCGTATCAATCTGTAAACCTCGTAAAGTTTCGGTTGTAAAAATTCTTGTGTTGCAATTCTCTAAAACTTTATTAATTTAAATAACCAATAATAATTGTTTTAATGGTTAATTTTTGTAAGATATATATTTTAAATAGTGAATATTAAATTTCATTGAACTTGATTTATAATTGTTTAATTTTTTGTTTTGTATAACAACAATAATAAATCTTAATTTAAGAATTATTTTTGCATGCAATTTGTTTTTGTAAGTTTCTTTGAATTATATTGATAAAATTTTTAAATAAAACACCGTTTTATATTGTAATATTACCACTCCGTTTTTCCATTATTAAGATCAATATTAAAATTTAATTACTTATCACTGGTTTTAATCCTAGATAATAATTCCTTTTGGAATTATTATCTAGTATTTTTGGCAAGGAACTTATGGTTTTCTGTTGGTTGTGTTTGGGAAACTACTTCTCTTCTCTGCAAGGGAAACTAACTGAATATAGTGAACTTTTTCCAAATTCACAAATTTAGATAGTTTTGCTGCCTTCCCAGAAACCAAAACGTAAAAGAACAGCTAAGTCATCAACACCCCCTTGTATTACTAAGAATACTCCTAAAGAATCTGTCCCATTACCAACCACAAATGCAAGTAGTATTCATGCTACTGCTATATCTCATAACTCAAATACTTTTATTCCACCTCATAATACTTCAAATACTTCCAGTGATAACATAATTCCGTCAGAGTTGAATTTATTTACTTCCACGTATTCTAATTCGGCGAACGTGCTCATGATCCCAAATCTTACTACTAGTAAGCATCCAGAACTAACTTTACTAACTCCCTCATCTTCAAACATTCCAACGAATGTAGAAGTTGTTAATAATCCTCTTATAAATCTGTTTACTACAGTTTTTGGAATAACTGTAGTAAACGGATTATAGCTCCAAGGAAAACTTTGCCAGTCGTTTTTCAGTAGATACAACAGTAAATGTTGTTGAATTCTATATTAAAACGAACCTTGGCATTGAAGATTCACGATGTCCAAATTTATAAGATAAATGCACGCAACAGAGCGTCATTTAAGAAAATTGTACCAAAGAGTATTTCTGATCATCTCGTTAATACACAATTTAGGCCGAAAAATATAATTGTTCGACAATTTATTTATCGTGATGATAATAATGTAGTTTTTTCAAGGGCTTCTGTTCCAAATCCAAAAAACTAATTGAATTTTTTTAATCCGTTAAATATAAATTGTTGATCAAAAAATGATTATAACTCCTTAGCTATCGCCATTACAATAATTACCTCTTTAAGGTGAAAAGAAACTTTATAAATAATCCAAAATCTTTTTACCACTTTGTAAATTCAAAGCGCCTACTCCGATAAAGAATTACATCAACTTTCCAATTATCCATATCCAATTCCTGATGCATCGCTAATAAATTGTCCAACTTTAGATAAGTCCATGATAATGACATATATGCAGAATCTTAAATATTCTGATAAATGTGGACCAGATGGTATTCCATGTTACGTTCTCATAAAGTGTTCAACATATCAATAGGAAATGGTTAATTTCCTGTATTTGGAGAGAATCCTATATTAGAATTTACTTCAATCAGATTTAGACAACCTTTATGACTGGTGCATTATAAATCTAATGGATCTGAACTTAAGAAAATGCAAACACATTATGTTCTACAGAAGAAGTCCAGTACTCTATAAATACAAAATAAATGAATATGAACTTGAATCAGTCGACGAATTCCTTGTTCTAGGTGTATTGATTGATTGTAAACTTTCATTGAATTCCCATGTTTTACAAATTGTTTATAAGGAAAAAGAAGTTCTAGCGCTGGGGAAAAAAATTTAATATTCCTACGTTTCCAAGCATTTATTTACATCTCTCGTTAGACCAATCCTGGAGTATGCTTCTGTGGTCTGGAATCCTCAATAAAAGAAAACAGAATCAGTCCAAAAACAATTTTTCTTATTTTTTGTATTTTGTCTTCAAAGACTTTCATGGAAACCCAATATTAATTTACCATCATATAAAAGTTGATTACAGCTAATTGAAAGTAGGAGAAAATATATGCATATTTCATTTCTAATTAATATAGTAAATGGTTCAATTAACTTCGAGTTCCTGCTTCGTGAGATTGAATTTGCAGTAAACAATCACAAAAATGTTTCTGTTGTAAAGTTTTGTTTACGAGATTAGGTCTCCACATCTTCAGAACTAATGGTATCACCACTAATTCTAACTCCAATGGAGTAGAACATATTTGAGGTTCTAAATTCGTTTTAAATAATGTTTAAACAACTGTATGACTTCTACATCACTTCTGAAATAAAAAATAAAAAAAAAAACATGTTCTGAAACCATTCCCTAAACTTTTATAGTTCGGAATGTGACAATTTCGAACAAAAATCAATAATGAAAAAACTAATTCTAGAACCCTTCCATAGAACGGGAAGAGTTTAAAAATCATTGGTCTTAACGCCAAACAAGTACTGGATATTTTCATGTGTTCTGGAACTAGTTGTACAACTAGTACATTTTTTTCCCGGAATATTATCATTATTTATATTTTTTCTCCTTTGTTATAAAATTGAAATTTGAAAAACATTTCATGAAATTATTCATAAATTATTCATAATATGCTCTAAAAATGCAAAATATGGAATAAAAATGCACTAAAAATTATCAAATGCAAAAATATACCGTTATGGGTAAAATGTGCAAAAATATGCACTAACAAATCTATGCCAAATTTATTTATTTGTTATTAAAAGGATAAATATTTTAGCAATGGCTTCATTCAACGTTCAAGAAAAAACATGCATTTGCATATTTCCCTGATTATAAATAAATATAGCAATATTTCGGTACAAAGGAGTTTTATATATTAATCTTTGTGCCAAATTTCATCATTCATAATTAACCATAATTACCATATACCCCCTTTTCCATATGAATGATCAAGTTAATATTTGACACAAATAAGTACTATATAACTAGAAACAATACTGCCAAAATTTATGAGAATCGTTTCATAATTTAACAAAGCTCTCATATAAACCCACTTGTTAGTACAATGCATTATTCTGTATTTGTATTTTTATTTTACATTTAGTAAAAGTGTTGGTCTATAATCATGGAGCAATATATGCAGAAAATTTGTTTGATATAAACAAAAATATAAATTGAAACGCGTACATTGAAAAATTGTCTACATTTTCTTTTCTGTAAAATATTTATTTTTAGACAGTGCCAATTATTCTAAGTTGGGTTGTTGTATTTATTACACAAATGTCTTAACTTAATATATGATTTATTACACATTTATTATAAATTTATATTAAAAAAAATGATTTTTTTTAAAGTTTCTTCTTCTTCAGGTCAATATAATATTTTATTGAATTTATATATTTTTATGATTCTTGCAGCAGCATTATTTAGAATTTTGTAAGAAATCCGACGAATATTAAAAAGTTAAAAATGAGATAAAAATTATTTAGACATGAATATCTATTAAGCTACACTTGTAGACACATTTTTAATGCAGATCTTTTTTACAGTTTTTGAATAACTATCTTTTTTGTCATATCATTCTTGAATTTTGAGAGATTTTATAAAAAATTGACATACCCGAGAAGGACAAATTAGGAGGACTACCCACTACATCTCTGGCTTGTTACCAACGTGTACTCCTCTAAATCAATTCAAAAAAATTTTAACTCAAATAATGTAGAATTTTGTTGAGATATTTCCATCATTCATAAATTTCCAAAAACGCATTGGAACCAATATGCAATAGAGCTATAACTTTAATTAATACATTTTTTGTTAGGTTGTCAAAAAACTTCACCCACAAAAAATTTGGAAATCAATAATTCCAGTGCTACAACGAATAGTGTAACAACAAAGCAACATATCATATAAATACTCGAAAAGTTTTTTCTTCTATATAATTTTGAAATGATCCATATCAGATTTAATTAACATTGAAAATGGGAAAACATTCCCCAAAACAGGTTTATCTACATTTACCACCAATAATTTTCCGGCAGAAAATGTTTATATTTTTAGCGTTTTTTACCTAGATGAGACAATAAGTGATTAAAAACTTTCGCTGGTATTGAAGACTATTAATTTTATTGAAATGCAACATCTTGGAGTGGCTCCTATTTGAGATTAATTCAAAAACGTAACGTCAGGTAAATATTTATCAGGTTTCAATTTCAAGATTTCTTCATCGGAAAATGCTTAAATTATTATTAAGATTTTCTTTTTTCTAAAGATAAAAAGTTATTTCTGATAGTTCCAATGATCTGCCAGACTATGAAAGAGATAAAATTTTATGGGAAGTTCCTTAGGAGTTTTAAATATGTTTTTCATAATATGAGCCCACTTTTAGCATTCTCTTTAGCTGAAATGGATAATCTGGAACAGCAGCAATTATTGGCAACCTCCTTAACATGCTATGGTGCAATTTAGAGGAATATGTAAAAGTGGACAATTTCGGAGAGATGAACTTCTTGAATAAAAATTATTAAATTTTTAAACACCTCTATAAATTAGTTAATAAGGATAGTCAAGTAAAAAATTGTAAAAAATATGATTTTATTGGTAAAAGTAATGAATAGACGTTATAATTTACATTTCAAATTTTGTGTCTACAAAAAGATCAATTGTCAAATAAATGATTCCAAACGGTGTATTATAGAAACACCTTTTAGTAATAAGTATTTTATCTAACAATTCCATCAAATACCAATAACATAAAAGATAACAAGACAAGTTATTAGCTGTAAATAATAGCGCATAACCACAAAATTTTGACAACACTAGTATTGAGATCATGAAAACTTATTATGCTATGAATTCGCTTTTGGATATTAGAAGATATCCTGTCATTATAATTTACAAAGTTGTAAATGGCTTTTGAACTCCTAAAGGCTAATTAAGAGGCATAAAAAAGTTTTGCTTAACTATTTTTCTCTCCTATATCTAAGTATATATGTATGTATATATTATATTAATTTATACCAATACAATATAGATCCACTTGTTTATATAAATATCATACACAATGTAAACAAATATATGAATTAATTGTTTATGTCATACATTTTTTACAAAATTTTTTTAAGTTTTTAAAAAGGCTAATTTGCTTATAAAAGCCAAAAAATAAATAACCTTAAATCATGTTAATATTATCTACAACCATCTATATAATGAAGTACAATTCAGATTTATTTCAACATTTGTAATATTTTCTATAGCTTATATATCATATAAGAACCATTAACTAAGAAAATGAGTTAAAACTGAAATAAGAAATAAATTGAATGATTTCTACAGTAAAATTTCTTTCAAAAAATATTTGGAACTAACATTCGTCTAAACATAGACATAACACTAACACAGAGTGTCAAAATTGAGAGTAACCTTTTTATTAATATTATATTGGATCATTATTACCTAGTAGTCAAAGAGTAAACATATATCTTTAATTTAAGAAATTGTTTTTTTAAATGAAGAATAACCATTAAAATAAAACTATTTTACAAAAAAACATTGTACAAAGTACTTTTCAAAATACACATACACTCAAATAAACTTTTGCATACGTGTATTTTTTGACAGAAAAACTTATAATATATAATATAATATTTTAGTCTACATGTGGGATAATTTTCTCAGAGAGCGAATTTGGCACTCTCTGTTATATATTGTGATATAAATTAAACATTTTTCAGAAAGTATCAAACCATAAAAAATCTATAATTATTTTTGATATGTATTGAAATATATGTATGTATGTATATATGTACATGAACAAACCTTGCCACATTTCCATATCGTCTTAAAGAAACCGGTCCTGTTTCAAAAGACCAATAACCAACATCAGAAAAATTTAAAGATGGATGTTGTAATCTGCGACATAATTCATGGGAACATCGTACTAACATGTGCATGCAATGTGTGCAAATTGCTCCCATTACTAAAGTACCAAATAAGCCCATATATAATCCGGCATTCTTAAAAGCATCTGGCATAGCTAATATCCCTGTTCCAATATTACCTTTAAGTAAATGTATCATTGTATCCAAATTAGATGTTGGGTGATCTAAGTTACGATGCATAGAAGGATTATATTCGTTTTTATTTCCATTTTCCGTAGTTTCTTCTTGAAAGTTATAAAAATGCAGGTTAAAGTTATATTGGGGTAAATACAAATTCACTTACCAAAACATTCCTCATTTTGGATGTTGACTAACATATTGTCCGGAGAAGTCCGTATGTCCGGCCGTGGTATAGGACGGCTTTCAGATTGCAACAAAGGCTGTCTTTCAGTCATCTTTTTTGTAGGCTACGTAGGGGAGAAACAAAGAAAATAAATATACTATTTCTTAAAGAAGTAAAAATTTAAAAACCAATTGTTTTAATAAATCTAAGTGCATGAAAATCTTAACAATTAAATCGATTAAAAATCCTTACTGTATATAAAATAAGGCAAGAGTAGTTTATTTGAAATACCCTTTACCCCAGAAATGAAAGTCCCCATAATCCTTTCGTGAACTGGATTAAAGTGAAAAAATGTAATTTTTTTATCTTTTTAATATTTCTAGTAAAAGAACAGTATGAAAATTACATATTGTACAATTATTTTGACCAGTCATGCGATTCAGTAACACAACACAATAATCGATTTTTCTATTCTGTAACACTTTTAACAACATTTGTTATCAACTTCTGTCTCATAGTCATCCCAAATCAAATTTTGTAGATAATTCTAAGACTTGTGAACCGTTCAAGATATCTAAATAAAATTTCGAAGGTAAGGTAAGGAGTTTTCGAATTGATTTTGAGGTGTACAGTCTTTTAATTTATTATGACCTGAAATCATTATGACTTGAATGCACCTCTCTACAAAAACAAAAAAAAAAAAAAAAAAAATATATTATATATAATATAGTTTACATGCCGTTAGTTATTCTCCTTCTAGTTATTGGAATTTGGGAGGAGGCAGAAATTCCACCTGGATTCTTAAGCTTTTTTAGCTTTGGGTGCTAATTCTTGACACATCCTAACATTTTTTTTAAAAATTTCCTCTTATTGTTTGTCTTATTACTACTAAATTTATCCCTATCTTCGATGTAATGAATTTGTTTCTGCGCATGTCTCTTAGGCTGCCTACACTTACATATATTTCATTATCTTATATCTAAAAAATAGAACATAAATGTATTACTGATGTTTAAACGTGTTTTTTTTAAATAATTTCGGTTTAACTTTTGAAACGTTTAAAATATTTTCCAAAATTTTAAATAGTATACTCAGTTTATTTTCCAACAGTATTTTGACAAGATTTAAGTTTATAGCTGGTATTGTGGGCAGAAGGGGAATCCTCCGAAATGAGTAAAATATCTTTAATTATTTCTTATTATAATACTCCTGGGTGACGCATTCGCGGAGGTCCTCCCTACCTGCTCCAAGACCACCAATAGATTAGCTGAAAACTTACCTCGAGTATAATATGGTGAAACTGTCATTGAAATAGTAGTTTTAACAGGTTTCAAAAGTTGCCGCAGTTTATTTCAAAACAAGTGCGAATGCTTATATTCGCACTTGGCCCCGAATCAATTATACCACCATCTGCAGTTTGTTTCAATAATTTTAACATTATATGGGACAGTGAGCCATGCGGTGGGTAGAGGGTAGGGCGTGTGACACTTGCACCTTTTCTTTTTTCTTCTTAATTCCCTTTATTTACTTATAATAATTATATAAATTTTTAAAAAATATTTTAATTTTCACAATATAATATTTTAATTTTTACAGTATTTTAACTTTAACAAGCTTAATTTAAATTTGAACCCCGATAAGCCTTTGGCTTGACAGCAGGAAAATAAATTTAGGTATCTAAATAAGTTAACATAATGTGTGCGTTCCCTGTGAACTTATGAAAAATTGTTTGATGAGTTTTTTCCTTTTATATTAATTTTTTGTATTAATAATGTTCGTAGGTATTTTATTTAATATTGTTGGTAATGTGACTGTTAGTGTATTCCTTCCGTATTCATTGCAAAAACGTTCGACCTTAAATCTCTTTTGCGCTTTGCGTAGCGTATTATAAGTGTGATCTATTTCATGTAGAAAGTTGCTGTTGTTGAAGAAATCAATTGCCAGTGTTGTGGAGAAGATACTTTTTATGTTGAGTATTATTAATTCTTTTGCTATGTTATTTGTATTGATTGTGTTTATATTTTGTTTTCTGTCGTTGTTTGTATTGTTTTGGTAATTTGTGTAGGTGATGTTGTTATAATTAGTTAAAGAATTGGATGACATGTTAGTGTTTATTGAGTATATTTGTGTTTATAGAAGATCGTTGATTTTTCCAAAGTAGTTTTAAAATTTGATTTTGGGTTTTTTGGAGAGTTTTGCAATATGTAGCGTTTTCCCATGCAGTAATCCCATGTCTTATATACGACTCCGCCAGTGAGAAATAGGCTTGTCTAAGTACACCATATGGTGTTTGCTTCTGACGTTTTCAATGTGTTTTTTCCATTTGAAAGTGTTATCGACATATACACCTAGATATTTATACGAATGGACGAGTTCAATTTTTGTTGTACAGAGTTCGTTATAATTATTTGTATTTAGAGTTTTTTGATGCAAGCATTGAGTGTTGTGGAATATAATATCAATTGGAGAATCCTGCTTTAATATGCATTAGTTTTGTTTTCGACGCGTTAATGATTAAACCATTATCATGGCACCATTTAGTTGCAATGTCCAATTGATGTTGCATTATTTGTGTGGCAGCATTAACGTTTTTATTGGCGACAATGATTGCTGTATCATCAGCGTATGCAAAGGATTTACTTTCTGGCTTCGAAGTGTAAAGTTTATCTATCAAAATTTAGTTATCGCACATGCTTTTGTTTAAAAGATCAACAGAAAACTATGAAGTGAAGCTTCAAAGAACACTTTGTGTTTTTCCTATATGGGAGGTGGCAGGCCACGCCCATTTTTGGTTTCCGAGGTTATAACGACACTTGAACTATCCATACAAAATTTCGTTATCGTATATGCTTTTGTTTTAGAGATATCAGCAGAAAACTATATATTCAAGCCACAATGAACATCCTGTGTAGTATTTTGCATTAACGGGAGACGGGCAGTAAAGAGAGATTATGATCGTCTTTGAACTAATATGTAAAATTTCCTTGAAATTTTACCTTACATGGGTGGTTGGCGTAAAGTGGGGCACCACGCCCATCTCTGGTTTCGAAGTTTCTATTGACCCTCAAACTATCTGTACAAAATTTCGTTGTCGTACGTACTTATTTCTAGAATATATTAGCAAAAAACTTTGAAATTAAGCTACAATGAGCACCCTGTGGGCGGACCACGCCCATTTTCGGTTTTCAAGTTTATATTGAGACTCAAACTTTGCGTACAAAATTTCGTTGTTCTACATGTTTTTTTTTCAGAGATATCAGCAAAAAACTGATTCTAATATTTTGCACATAACTTTGTTGTTTACTTATGGATTCAATCCAAGTAGCCTTTGAAAAAATTTTATTTAATAAAATAAATTATATTATTTATAAAACTATTTTTTCCTTAAAAATGGGCAAGACATCATCGTGTACACCAGAACTTCGTAAGATTATACTTAGCATGAAAAATCGCAAAAAAACATTTCTGAAATAGCTAGAGAAATTGGAAAAATCAAGAGAAATGGCAAAAAATACTCTAAAATATCATGACAAATATAAAACTTGTGAAGCTGTTGCAAGAAAAAAGAGACCTAGGAAGACTAACAGTGCTGAAGATCGTTTAATTTGCAGTTATGCGAAGAAAAAATCCTTTTATATCATCATCAGAGATTCAGAAAAAGGTGTCTGAAGAACATGGAGTATCCATTAGCAGCAAAACTATTCGTCGCAATAGATGGCTGTATCGCTCAAAACAAGTCTAAACTTTTGAAAACTATATAAAACCAAGACAATTTCATTCTGGAAACACGTATTTTGGAGTGATGAATCAAAATTTAATCAATTCGGATCAGATGGAAAGCAAAATGTATGGCGTCCTACAAAGCAAGAGTTCAATCCACGTTATACCCTAAAAACCATTAAGCATGGAGGTGCTTCCATAATGGTGTGGGGTGCTTTTTCATGGCACGGAAAAGGTCCAATCGTTAAGGTCGTGGGCAGAATGGATCAGCATCAGTGCAAGCAAATACTTCAGCAGTATATGATACCGTTTGCGGAGGAAAACATTACCGTTCAGTGGAATTTTATGCCTGACAACGTTCGAAATACCAATTGTATTTTAAATCTTTTAAAATTATTCAAAACCATTTGATTTTCATAAAAAGACGCAATAAAATATTTGTGAAATAAATACATAAAACAATATTTTTTATTAAATATATCATGAATTTCATAGCGGTAATAATTTGCAGTACATTCAAAGACTGTTGTTGGAAAGTGAAATTAATGGCAACTCTGTTTTTGCAATGTGAACATCGTTAAAGTTTTGATTGTTTTCTTTTGTAGTTTATCCTTATGTTTTTTAGTCTATTTCTTTCGCAAAAGAGCACATAAATAAAGGAATAGACTTTTGGGATAAGGTAATATTCTCTGATGAAAGCAAATTTTTCATATATAAATTAGACGGACGTGTTTTGACATGGATAAAGAAGAGGCTTTGCAGAAAAAACACATTAAACATCGTGGTGCTGGTGTCATGGTATAGGTTTGTATGTCGGCGGCTGAGGTTAGGGAACTGGTATTTATTGATGAAATAGTGAATAAAAATATATAAGTGCTCAAAACTTGGCATTGACTTCGACTATTTCTTCCAGCAGAACAGATGCACAGGGCGGAAATTCTTCGATTATGGATGTAATATAACACCCCTCACACTCTTAAAACTTCTCCTCAGTCACCTGACATCAACCCAATAGAGCATTTGTTGGGCCACTTGGATAAATGGATTCGATAACATCATATTTCTTCCAAAAATATGTTTAAAGAGAAATTAGTACATTCTATGCAAAAAAGTTTGCAAAAAATTGTTAAAACTAATGGCAAACATACCTCGTATTAAAATAATAATTTTGTCCATTAGCTATATGAACTGTTTTGTATATTTTTAATTTGTTTTTTAATAAAATATACTTTTTGTTTAAGTTAAGAATTTTTATATTTCAATTGTTTTCTGAGTATGAGGAGCCTTTAAACATTGTACATGATAGATGACGGTGACTTTTGTTCATGTGTGTATATATAGTATTTTCGACCAATTTTATTAGTTTTTAACTAGATAAAGAACAAAACTATCTATTCAATAAAAAAATTGAAGCCAATATAATTAGCGAGTATAAAATAAACGAATTTGAAAATTGTAAAAAAGACGACTTTGTGTGTGTTTTTTAGATGAAAATGAAAAATTTTCTTTAGCAACATATAAA
Organism: Phormia regina; assembly: GCA_001735545.1. Taxonomy (NCBI): domain Eukaryota; kingdom Metazoa; phylum Arthropoda; class Insecta; order Diptera; family Calliphoridae; genus Phormia; species Phormia regina. Next base: position 19,640 of record MINK01188671.1, read on the forward strand.
AACACTACGCATGTGTATCATAATATGCGTCGTCGAGTTTCTCGATTTGATACAAAGACTTCATTTCTGCTTTTCCACTTTAAAGTACAATAAAATAAAAAAATCTTTGAATCTCTTTTCACTTACACAGTAGATGGTTGGAAATTGTTAATGGTGTTGCCAAGAAGGAGGATTCTAAGACGGAACAGGCTCGAGTGGCATGGAGAGCAGATGATGAAAGGACTCTTGCGCCTAACGGCTATTGAGCCTAATAAAGAATGAAGGTGGAAATATTAGTCAACATATAAATGATTTTATGGAGTTGTCAGAAAAGCTAGCCGAGACGGGAATTATTATCCAAGATAAAGTTCTCGTTATAATGCTGCTTTCAAGTTTACCATCCGAATATGAACACTTTGTTGTTGCCATAGAAACACGCGACGCCTTTATCGACCATTAAAATTTAAATTTTGGAAGAGGGAGATTGACATAGACAAAAAAGTAACCATGAAGAAGTAACAACATATGCACAACAGGCAATGAAAACTTCGGAAGGAGAAATCAAAAAGGGAGAAAAACAAAAACAACAAGATAAAAGACAAATGTTTTAATTGCGGCGAATTCGGTCACTATGCGAACAAGTGCGAAAAGTCAAAGAAGAAACAACAACAACATCTTTTACATATAATGCACCAAATAAAAAACAAACCATGTTGCGTCGACATATGTGTTGTGAGAGGGATAATTTTTTTTTTTTAAATTTTGTTTAGCACACAGAAGAAATTCGTTTTTAGGCAGTTAATATACCGTGACAAAAGGAAAGGGCGATGTACAAGTGGTAATCGATAGTGTACGGTTAAAATTCCAGAATGTATTATATTCTCCAGAATTAAATATGAATTTTATTTCCGTTATGTGAACTTTGATGCAACGTCTGCTATTATTAGAAGTACCAAAGGCGAAGTCATACTTAAGGCAGAGGAAAGAATAGAAAATCTGTTTTTGTCGAATAATATGAGTGAGTTGTGGCTCAACAGACTTGGTCACTTGAATTATAATTCGTTGTGCGATATGTCCAAAAAAAAAAAAACGATGGTAAATGGTATGAAATTTAATGGGTGATAGTACAGCGCAGTGCAAAACATGTATGATCAGTAAAATTCAAGTTAGCCCATTTCCTCAAGAGTCGAATACGAGAACAACTGACTTGTTAGAGATTATACATACTGACGTATGTGTCCCTTTCCGTGTCAATTTATTTGGTGGTTCTAAGTAATTCCTCACATTTATAGACGACTTCTCGAGACATATCTTCGTATATTTTCTGAAAGCTAAGAGAGAAGTTTTTCAACTTTCAAAATATTTAAGCAACACGTTGTGAAGCAAACTGGCTGGAAAATAAAGGTTTTGTGAAGCGACAATGATCGCGAATATGTCAACAATGATTTTGACTACTTCTTGGAATCGGAAGGTATAGCTAAGTAACTCACAATGTCTCACACTCCACAACAAAATGAAGTAGTCGAACGAACCATTCGTACACTGGTTGAAATGGCTCGATCCATGGTGGTGCATAGTGGAGTTTCAAAAAGTCTGTGGGCAGAGACAATTAATACAGCCACATATATTCAGATGTCCAACAAAGATACTAGGCGACAAGATACTGTACGAAATTTGTTTCGAAAGAAAACCAAATCTACAACATATGAGAACTTTTGGTTCATACGCAGTGACGCTAAGTAAAAGCAATGAAAGTGGCGGTAAATTCGAGGCTAAAGATGAGACTTGCATAATGGTTGGTTATTCACAGGTTTCTAAGGCATATAGACTATACAGCAAAAATAAACAAACCGTAGTTGAACGTCATTACGTAATGTTTAATGAAGATGTTTTTGATGATAGTGAATCAAAGCAAGCAGCTCCGAAAAATGCAGATGATTTGTTAATTATTATTGAAAACCGGCTGCAACAGGATGCTGACAACGCCATAACAAATCAAGAATAACTTATCTGTTCTGATACATACTGTGATGATTTCCGAAGATTTCAGGGGATTTGAAACTGCCGCAGATGCCGATGATGCATTGATAGTCGATATTCAGAAGGAGAATAATAGGGAGTCAGCACGCGGTACCCCGAAAATTATTAAAACGGGTAAACGCGGTAGGCCACGTAAGGAACAACTGAACAGCTTGGTGCAAGAAAGTGTTCCTACTACAGTTGAAGAAGCTATTAATAGCAATAATCGTGATCATTGGTACGATGCAATGTAGTCAGAAATAGCATTTCTGGAGAAAAATAATGGCACGGCCTTTGCAAAAGGCAAACATTTTCACTGGTCGCAAGATATTCGACAATTCGTTTAGTAATGGCACTGGCGGTTCAATGGAAGATGCGTATACACCAAATTGATGTAAGTTCAGTGACATTCAACATAAGTTATACATTCGTCAGCCTAAACAATTTGTTGAATAGGCTCTTGAAAGAAGTGATTACATATCTGGTGAGCCAATTGCACTAAATGTAGATAGTACAATTATTTACAAGAGGACAAAGCATATAGATATACGCTATCAACATATCCAAAAGTTGTGAAGAATAACGATGTCATTCTGAAGTACTGTCCATCCCAGAAAATGATCGCTTACGTTCTTACTAAAAACCTGGCAAAGGCTAAGCACAATTATTTTATGGATCTAATGAGTTTTTATTGAATTATTTTTTATATATAAACGTCATTCACATTGAGGAGTGTTGGAAAATGAAATTAATGGCAACTCTGTTTTTGCAATGTGAACGTCGTTGAATTTTTGCTTGTTTTTTTTTTGTATTTTATCCTTACATTTTTTAGTCTATTCTTAAACTCGCTATAGTTAAGACGTTTTTTTATTAATCCCTTTACTTTTGCAATAAATATTACTTTTAATTATTACTTGAACTTTCAATAAAATTACTATAAGAAAACACTTTATTTAGCTATTTTTATTTTTCTTTAAGATCGATTTGTCCAAAGAAGTCGTGTTAAAATTAATAAGTCTTTAGAAAGAAAAGCAGGTTCTGTATAGTTCCAAAGAACCTTTATATCATAATAGAAATGCAAAAATTATGCTTTCGAAGATATTTCAAAACAAATAAATTTTCTTGTGCCTGTTGAAATATGTTATGTTACTGTATTTTGTATTTGTTGAAAACTTTTAAATTTATTATTCTAAAAAAAACTTTTACTACAAAAGTTTATGTGTCCAGGAATCATAGAAAAATAAATTATAAAATTAAAAAATTAAAGTATTCAAGTAAGATATTGAAGAAGGAAAATATCAAGATAAGCAAAAACAAGAAAATATTAAGGAATTCAAGATAAGAATTTAATAAGAAAAATAGATGGTAAGCCAACAAAAGAAAAGGATAGTGAAGTGAAATATGCAAACCGAAGAATATTATCTTTAATGTCTGATGAAGTCAATGCAATAAAAGAAGATTTTTCAAATAATTGGTGGATAGACAATGGTGCAACACGGCATGTTACAAATAATAGAAGATTATTTAAAAGTTTTGAAAAATTTAATGATCCTTGCAAAACAAAGGCTGCTGGAAAAGAAATTTTAGACGTCGTTGGCAAAGGTACCATAGAAATTAAATCAAATAAGAAAATTTTGATTAATCTCACTGACGTTTGATTCGTTCCAAACATATCAAGAAACCTTTTTTCGGTATTATCTGCTCAAGACAAAAGAACAAATAGCGAATTTGACTTTATACAAGGCATATATAGAATCAGTAATATCAAATACAATAAATAAAATTAATTCTACAGATAATACATTGCAATTATACCACGAGCGTTGGGGAGATCAAGATAAACGGTATGTGCAACAAAAACTTAAGACTGAACTTGGTATAAATGTAAAATTATACAAGAAATTATGTAAATCATGCGTCTATGGAAATTCACATCGTTTACCATTTGGAACTAGAGTAAAGGCTAGTAGTCCAGGCGAGTTAGTGTCCGCAGACGTATGTGGTCCATTTCAAGTATCGTTTAGCAAAAAAAAAAAAATATGTAGTTATATTTAAAGATTCATAAACTAAAATTGTTTTGGTTATTTTCTTAAAGAAAAATCCAATGGAAGTTTTAGCTCCTGCAAAAACCCAAGAAAATCCGATAGTAGAACTTTTAAGTGGCAATGGGGTGTGAGTTTGATAATTTTGAAATTCGAAAAGTTCTTAAAGATTATGGAGTAATGCAAAGATTAACTGCTCCATATACACCACAACAAAACGGGGCGAGTGAGAGAGAAAACAACGGTTATAGAAATTGCTAGAACTTTTAAGTATTCAAATAAAAATGTGAAATTTCCAGAAGGCATTTATTCTTAATCGCACTCGTAAGACGTCTTTCAATGGTAAGAGTCCACATGAGTTATGGTTTGGTAGAAAGCCTAGAATAAGCCATTTAAGAATAATTGTCAAAAGAGAAAGAAAATCGATTCAAAAACTATTAAAGGTTATTTAGTTGATTACGATACAGATGAGCAGTATCGAATATATGTTAAAGATTTAATTTTATCAAGAGATGTAAAATTTTGTGAAGAACTAATAAACTGTGGTATTTAAAGTAAAAACTAATCCTGATGGTAGTATTAGATAAATTTAAAGTAAGGTTAGTAATCAAAGGCTTTAAGCAATGTAAAGGTATAGACTATAATGAAACATTTGGTCCAGTCCCAAAATTGGGAACAATTAGAGCCGTTTTAAACATAGCCGCAAGTTCTAATTCGATGTGTCAATTGGGAAAGGTTTTAATGATGGTACTAATATAGTCTGTGAGTTGAAAAGGAGTTTATATGGACTAAAACAAGCGCGCCGCTGCTGGAATCGAAGATTTGGAAACTATTTATTGAAGCTTGGTTTTAAATCCAGTGAAGCGGATTCTTGTTTATACATGAGAAATAAAGGAGATAAGAAGTTAATACTTGCTCTTTACGTAGATGATGGTCTAGTAGCTGCCACAGATCCCAAGCAATTAAAAATATTTTTATCCGAATTAAGAAAGGAATTTAAAATAACAACGAAAGATGCAACTTACTTTTTAGGATTGGAAATAAAAAGAAATAATAATGGCATATTTATAAGTCAGGAAGCTTATTCCAAACGAATTGTAGAAAGATTCATCTTCTCAGAATTCAGATCAGTTTCATCGCCAATGCTAAAAGGTGAAATTTTCGAACCGGGAAAAGAAAATAAAGGTTCTCAATTCCACTATAGGAAAGCAGTAGGAGCCATTATGTATTTAATGTTGGGAACAAAGACTGATTTAGCATATAGCATTAGATTTCTGTCAGAAACTTTAGAAAATCCATTGAAATATGATATAATTCGTGTGAAACGAGTTTTTCTTTACATTTCTGGTGCTATAATTTATGGAATCTTCTACAATAACAAAGCAGTTCAAAAATTAGAATGTTCTAGTGATGCTGATTTTGGAGGATGTACAAAGACTGGAAGATCTACAACTGGGGTACTTATTAAATTTTGCTGGAGGTGTTATTTCATTTCAAGTCAAAAGCAGTCAATGGTGACAACATCAACAACAGAAGCAAAAATTGTTGCAGCTCCTGAAGCAACAAAAGAAGTAATTTGGCTAAAACGGCTATATGTTGAATTAATCGAATTAATGATTACTAATTGATAGACATTTTTAATAAAAAATAAGAAAAATAATTTGGAAAAATATATTATAACGTACGACGATTGAGATTATTTACTCGTGGATGTATTACACACAGATACTTATGGTACATTTAACTTATTGGACGTCAATGCATTCTTTAACTACATATAAAGTAAGATGTGTATGAAGTTAAATTCGTATTTAACTAGCAAAGACAAAAACCATTTTTTAACATAGCACTATTAACAAATGAGCTTAAGGTTTAGAGGCAATTTCTGGAGTTAGGAGAAGGGTTCGCATGTGACGCTATATGGAAAGGGTGGTCTTAGGACCACTCTATGGAACAGCATTTGTGACATTACTGAAATAATATTCTGACAATTGTTAATGTTAGATGTTCAGATAGTCTATAAACTCCACAAACTTTCATCCTCCCATGTTGCCCCAGAACTCTTGAAAAGTTATCTTTTATAATTTTGTTAAATTTATATTTCTTAGACTAAATATAATGAAAAAGATAAATAAAACATTTCCATTACATCACATAAGCAGAGAACAACACCACAACACCGTTATAGAGTGATTATATCAAAGTATATGGAATCCTACTTTGCTGACAGACTATAGCTTCTTCTTAGTATAAGAAAATTTAAAAAGTTATACGTTCTAAATCCTTAGTTAAGAAAAGTATTACGCCTATATTTTTCTATGAAGTTAGAATAAACACATACCTTTAAAAATTGTGTTGTAATGAAAAAGTTTTATTTAACTTCTTACACTATATTTAGTCTAAGGAAATAAAATAGACTCGAATTATTCAAAATATTTGTATCTTATAATTTATTGTTAACTCTGTTAAATAAATATT
>MINK01188672.1:3626-18855 GCA_001735545.1 Phormia regina
AACTAGAACTGAACTAGAACTGAACTAAAAACTAGAACTGACCTAGAACTGTACTTAACTGAACTATAATTAAATTAGAACTCAACTTCAACTGAACTTAAAAAAAACTGAGATTAAACAATAACTGATCGAGAATTGAAATAGAACTGAAGAACTATGTTGCAACGGAACTAAATTAGAGCTCAACGAAAAACGAAAGTAGAATTGAACTAGAACTCAACTAAACTTAACAATAACTGACAAGAACTTAAATAGAGCTTAACTAAAACTAAATTAAAACTGAACAATAACTAACAAGAACTTAAATAGAGCTTAACTAAAACTAAATTAAAACTGAGCAAGAACAGAACAAGCTCAGTTCTAAAACAAAAAAGAAATGATCGGGAACTGAAATAGAATCGAACTCTAACAGAACTAGAAGTGAATTAGAATTGAATTAAAACTGAACTAGAACTGAACAAGAACTGAAGTAGAACTGAACTAGAACTAAAATAGAACTAAACTAAAACTGAACTAAAACTGAACTAGAACTTAAATAGAACTGACCCAGAACTGTACTAAACTGAACTAGAATTAAATTAGAACTCAACTTGAACTGAACTAAATCAAAACTGCGACTAAGCTGAACAAAAACTGATCGAAAATTGAAATAGAACTAAAAAACAATATTGCAACTGAACTGAATTCGAACTCAACAAAAAGTAAACAAAAACTGATTGCGAGCAGAATCAGAACTAAACTAGAACTGAACTAGCATAGAACTAGAACTAAATTATAACTGAATTAGAGCTCCACAAAACTATAACTCAACTAAAACTACAACTGAAGTAAAAGCGAACAAGAACTAAACTATATCAGAACTTGAACTAAACTAGATCTGAACTAGAACTGAAATAGAATTGAAGTAGAACTGAACTCGAATAAAAAATATGCCTTTAGTTAAAATTTCATAATTTTGCAATAAAAGTTTTGCTTGTACAAAATATTCAAGTTAAATATAGCAAAAGAGAACTATTTTTATGTGCACAGAAACGCTTTTCGATTAAAATACTTATTTGCAATAATAGTAAAACTAGTAAAAATAGCATCTAAACGAACAGACCTTTTATTTTGACCATAAAAAATTACCTAAATTATTTAAGTTTATTATTTTCTAAGTAAATTTTTAGTTAGTTAAGATGAAAAATATTCTTCAAATCATATATTATAATGTCAATAATATTACGCATATTTCCTTTAAAAAAATGTATCTGACAATTTCTTTAATAAATCACTAGACCATATACACTCAGACCCAGGAAAAGCAAATATTTCAATATTAAAACAATAATGTCAACAACAATACAATAAAAAATAAATAAACAAATAAAAAATCATTTAAATATTTATATTAACAAAATTAACATCCGACAACAGTTTTATATTTGTTTACTATAAAACAAGATAGAAATAGTATTTCAATAACTTGATTCATTTTTAAGAAATAAGATAAAAGATTTCAAAAAAAAAAACACTTTTCAATATTAAAATTCAATTTGTGATATTAAAATATTTAACAGAAAACTAAACAAAAGACTTAAAACAGATGCTTAAGACACAATTGAAAACATATGTATGACAAATTTAAATATAAATTTAAACTAACGTGAAATAAAATAAACAAAAGACTTAAGACATAAACTTTTGATTAAAAATAAACATTTTAGATCATGTTTTTTTTATTTAATTTAATATTTATTTAATATTTCTTTTTAAATGTTAACTTAAAACCATCTTTTCAAACCACTGTTTCACGCTTCTCTAAACACACACTTTTACATTTGCATTTACTTATGCCAATCTCAACGTAAACCAAGTGTTAATTAAATTAAGATGCACATTTATTTATTTTTCTATATATACATTTATACTTGGACTCGTATACCAAAAAGAAAAGTAACAAATTAGCACGTTATGTATTTGCGTAATTATCACTATTTTAGATAACAAACCAAAATTCAGACAAACATTTACAATCTCTTAAACTTTATACCTACATATCTAAATATATAAAAGTAATTCGAAATATAGCTAAACAGACTTAAAAACATTTGGAAAATAAAAAGGGAAATTCATATTAAGATTTAAGCAAACAAACCAAAAGAAAACATTAACAGCAGCAACCAACTTTAAACATTCAAATAATTCGGGAAAAAAGATTAAAAACAACTTGAGCGTTGCAAAGTTACAAAAACAAACAAACAAAACCATTGGTCATCATCTTCTTTAGCAAACGATATTTAGAGGTAAATTGTTAGTAAAGGCAATAGAAATAGTAGTGTCTACAGTTGTTGCTATCAAGTTAATTCAGACAACAACGAAAACAATAACTACAACATTAGTAACAACTTTAACACAGCAACACCGTATTTTATTATTATTTTTATTATTTTTTTTTTATATTTTTTATGACGTTCCACCGTCTTTAGAGTATCGGTCTTTAACTTTTAATATTTAATTTAACAATATATGTACAAGAAGTAGACAACAACAAGTCAAGCTTTGTTAAATAGCCAGAGACATCCCGGCATCCATTCGTTCATTCATCTATTGCTTAAATATGCATTTAACTTACTTATCAACTAACACTCACTGCCTTAACTTAGTATTAGTGTTTAGTTATTTACACCAAATTAGATAACTCCTCTTTTTTTGTTATTGTTGTTGTTGTATATTTTAAGTATTTCAATCATGTTTGTAGAAATTTTTTTAAATTCACAGACAGAGTGTTTTATGTTTGAAATGTATTTAGATGATGGATTTAAAAGATTTTATAATTTTTGACCATGAAAATTTAATTTAAGAGACATATATGTATGTATTTGTAAAAAAAAAATGATGTGATGTTGGATTGTCAAATCACTAATAATGATATGTTGGTGTCTATTATTATAATTATTATATTTTATTTTTTGTAAGAAAAGAAAAAGTCAAAATATTGTAAACTTGCTACATATTTAATTTAGCGAAATAGTTTACAAACTACGTAGAAATATAAAAACTATTTTTAACAGAGAAAACTAACCAATTTTGCGAAAAACAGATGAGAATTATTTTAAATTTTGGCAGCTGAAAAAATCAAGTTGTAGCTTAATTTCGCCCCTCACGAAAGGAAAAAAAACAGCCTAGATATTAACCTTCCGGGAATCCCAAATACAATATGAATGAAATAGGGCTTAACTGGAACTGAATTAGAGCTCAACTTAAATTGAGCAAGAACTAATCGAAAACTGTATTATATATGAATTAGAAGGGATCAAAAACTGAAGTAAAATTGAACTAAAACTGAACTAAAATTATAATTATACTTGAAATGAACCAAAATTGAACTAGAATTGAACTAAACTGAACAAGTAATGAACTAGAACTGAAAAAGAAATGAACTAGAACTGAACTTGAACTTGAACTGAACTAGAACTAAACTAGAACTGAAATAGAACTAAACTAGAACTGAACTTGAACTGAAATAGATCTGAACTCGAACCGAAATTGACAAGACTAGAACTGAACCGATCTAAGCAATAAGTAAATTAGAACTGATCTAAAACTCAAATAGAACTGATCTTAACCTGAACCGGACTAAACAAAAAGTGAAATAAAACTGAAATGAATTAAACCAGAACTGAACTAGAATTGAACTAAATCGAACTGAACCAAATTAAAGAAGAACTGAACTAGATCTGTACTAGAACCTAACTAGAACTGAACTAGAACTAGAACTGAACTAGAACTGAACTAGAACTGAACTAGAACTGAACTAGAACTGAACTAGAACTGAACTAGAACTGAACTAGAACTGAACTAGAACTGAACTAGAACTGAACTAGAACTGAACTAGAACTGAACTAGAACTGAACTAGAACTGAACTAGAACTGAACTAGAACTAGAACAGAACTAGAACAGAACTAGAACTGAACTAGAACTGAACTAGAACTGAACTAGAACTGAACTAGAACTGAACTAGAACAGAACTAGAACAGAACTAGAACAGAACTAGAACAGAACTAGAACCGAACTAGAACTAAGAAATAGANCTGAANTANAACTGAATTAGAACTGAACNTGAACTGNACCAGAACTGGACTAGAACNGAACGAGAACAGAACTAGAACAGAACTAGAACAGAACAACTGATCTAAAAGTGAACTAGAATAGAACTAGAACTGAACTTGAACTGAACTAGAACTGAACAAGAACTGAATTAGAACTGAACTAGAATTGAAGAACTGGAGCAGAACTGAGCCGTAACCAAACTAGAACTGAACTAGAACTAGAACTGAACTAGAACTGAACTAGAACTGAATTAGAACTGAACTAGAACTGAACGAATTGAACTACAACTGACCTATAAATGAAAAAGAGCTNAGCTAGAACANAACTACAANAGAATTAGAACAGAACTAGAACAGAACTAGAACAGAACTAGAACAGAACTAGAACAGAACTAGAACAGAACTAGAACTAGAACAGAACTAGAACAGAACTAGAACAGAACTAGAACAGAACTAGAACAGAACTAGAACAGAACTAGAACAGAACAGAACTAGAATAGAACAGAACTAGAACAGAACAGAACTAGAATACAACAGAACTAAACTGAATTAGAGTTGAACTAGAACTGAATTAGAACTGAATTAGAACTGAACTAGAATTGAACTAGAACTGAACTAGAACAGAACTAGAACTGAACTAGAACTGAACTAGAACTGAACTAGAACTGAACTAGAACTGAACTAGAACTGATCTAGAACTGAAGTAGAACTGAACTAGAACTGAACTAGAACTGAACTAGAACTGAACTAGAACTGAACTAGAACTGAACTAGAACTAAACTATAACTGAACTAGAACAGAACTACTAGAACAGAACTAGAACTGAACAAGGACTAAACTAGAATAGAATTAGAATAGTATTAGAGCAGAACTAGAACAGAACTAGAACTGGACTAGAACTGAACTAGAACTGAACTAGAACTGAACTAGAACTGAACTAGAACTGAACTAGAACTGANCTAGAACTGAACTAGAACTAGAATTAGAACTNNANTTNANCTNGAACNNAACGATAACTAAACTTAACTAGAAATAAACTTAAACTCAACATCATCACCAGCTGTTTCTACTAAATCGCTTATGTATGAGAAAGCATATTAGAAAGAGAATAATGGATATAACTTTCAATTTTATATTTTTACTTAAAATTCATAGAAAATATTTATAGTTTCTATCGAAATAAAAAGAAGAAATATTATATTTTATTTGTACGATTTATTTGTAAATCACTGATTAATCATGCGATTTTAAATCGCCTATTTTGTTGTAATTGTGAACCACATTATGCGATTTAAAATTATAATTGCCAATTTTATGCGATTTCATCTTATAGCCGCATGAAATGAAATATTGATACTAAAGCTTTAAACCATACGGTAGAATCTGAGTTTTTATTTTCCTTACAAACTTAAGTTTTTTATAAGAAATAATTAAAAAACAAATCTTTTTAAATTTGTTATTGAAAACATTTTTTATATATCAGCAAAATATTACTTTTATTTAAATGGTTATTGGCATTTACAATCAAATCCTTAACAAAATATTTTATGATTTAATTTTCGTCTTTTAGAAAACTTTTCCTTTTTTATATTTCTTCAGTTAAATTCTCTTTGAATAATTAGTTAAATTGCAATAAGTTACCAAAACTTATATGTCTAGACATAAGTAATTTTACTGAATATTAAACTTAGGCTTTTTATTTATATGAAAGAAATATACATATGTATGTATATGTATAGGAATAAAAAAAAAAATATGGCACATATTAATGTATGACTTTTTAATATTCAGTCACATAATGGCATAATATTACAAAAGCAAAAAAAAAACCTAATGGAATTTTCTTTTAAAACTTTGCTTTCAGAAAAGGAAAAAAAAAAAAGAAATCAATGTAGAAATTTTTGGGATAATAAAGGGAAATTTCTTCTCCAAAAAAAAAAAAAAAAAACTTTGAAGTAAATGGTAATTGGAAAAAGTAATTTGTTATTTTATTTTTTCTCTCTCACACACTCTCTTACATTCAGCTACGGTTGCTATGTGTAGTGAGTATATTATGTAATGTTGTCAATATGTTGTTGTTGCTGCTGATGTTGAATAACAAATAAATGTATTGAAGACTTTTTGATTTGTCGATGATGTATTCCCTAGCCTACAGTATTTTTTTGTTCTTTTCTTTTTTTTTATGAAGAAAATGATTAATGATTTGCTTAAAGCCTTATTTTACTAGTTTTCTATTTATCCTTTTCATTTTGAAATTGCTTTGTTTAATGTATTTTTTAGTATTCATTTTATTTTTTTAGAAAAAAATTCAAAAAAAAATCTTTATTCAATAGGTCACTACAATGATTTAATGCTAATGAAAGCATTTAGAAAAATTCTAATTTTCTATCTTATTTAAGCCTCGAAGGATATTCGAATAAGAAAAAAAATAAACAATTTCTTTTAACAAATTTGTCGAATATTTTTTTTTTTTTTTCTTAAAATATTTAAATTGTTTACGTTCTTTTCATACTCTCTGTCTATATCTTTAATATGCCTTAATTAATGTGAAAAATCCTTTTTAATCACAAATGTTATTTTTCATTTTTGGTAATTTTTGTTGGGAGATTGGGTACTTAAAGTTATTTTTGTTTGGCCTAAAAGATAATTTGTAATAAATTGCTTTTTCCATTTAATTACTCAACATCAAAAACATTATTTTTGTTCTTTTGTTTTTAAAATAATTTTTAAGTACAGAACAGCGAACAAAAAATGAATTAATGTAATAAAGAAAAAAAATCAAGATTCGAGGTTAATTTGAAATTGACATACAAGATAATGAGGCTGGGCGATATTGCTAATACAATGAGAAAAATTAAACAATTTCACAAATACAATTTGGGAAAACCATTGATGGAGATTGTTAGTAAAATTCATTAGATTCATTTTCTACTAGTTTCCATTGATTGTGATCGAAAACCATATTAGCGAAAACCTTATCATGTGAAACGTTTATTATTTCAAAAAAAAAAAAACAAATTATAATAATTCAATATAATGGTTGTATTTGTTCAACATAAAGATGTTTTATTTAGGATTTTATAAATTTTTAAGTTTAAATTTCCGCAAATATCCAAAAATTTCTTCCAATATGCGAATTTTACATGCTGTAAACGTTTTTCTCACATGCGATATTTTTCAGTATCTTTTTTATCGCATGGGAGTTTTTTGAAAATGTATTTAACTAAGTATATTTATCTTCACACACACACACACATAAAAACACTAAAGAAATCAAAATTATTTCTGGCTTCAAAAATCCAAGGATAGCAATAGCTAAAAAATTAACTTTAAGCTTCTGAATTTTTTGCAGTGTACTATTATAAATTATAAATTGCCTCCATATTCNNTAATTTAATTTAATTATTTTTGGTTTTCAAAACAAAAAAAAATATGAAGCTCCCTTTATTGCTGTTAAAAATACAAAAAAAAGAAAGAAAATGTAATAAAAAAAAATCAGGCCAAGAATCAATAAATATAGCCTAAGCAAATAAGGGATAATGGAGCGACATAAATTGGAAAAATTATATGCAAATAAATTATGTGTAAAAAAAAAAAAAATAAGTTACTGAGAGATAAAATTTTCTTTTAACAAAAAATAAATATTATTTTGATAATAGCAAATAAATAAAAAGCCTTTTCTTTCTTGTTGTTTGCAAAGAAATAGCAAAACATTATTAAATAAAAACAGTAATTTAGTTTAAAAGATGAAAATAAATATATAAAAAAAACGGGTTAAAGCGCCTAAAAGTATACACTGCCCTAAGGCATAAGAAAAATTTTGAAAGAACATTAAAGAAATGAAAATAATTTAATTGTTAAAAAAATGTTTTTGTTTTAAATACTTAAAATTATTTAAATTATTTGAGTTGGAAATGAATTCTTTAATAATTTATTAGATCTAATTTAGTCAATTTCTTCTTGGAGTATAGTTATAGTTCAATAAAATTTTAGTTGAAATCTATTGCAGTGCTATTTCAGTTTTAGTTCAATTCTAGTTCAGTACTACTTCAGTTCTACTTCAGATCTTACTGTAGCTCAATTTCTAGTTTAGTTTTAGTTCTAGATTTAATTAGTTATATATTTAGCTTTACTTTTTCCGTTCATTCTTTCTATATAGAATTTTTATTTATTATATTTAAATTTAAGTTTTTATAATAATTTAGTTCTTATTTCATAAAATTTCTCTACCCAAAAAAATTCTTCTTAAATCACAATTTTAATTTTCCTAAACAATGACTTAACTTATAATATCAACATTTTACAAAGAAGTGTAACAAAAATAAATTTCTTACAAAGAAGAAAAGCTCTTTAAATTAAAAAAAAAAATATATAGAAAATCGAAATGAAATTTTTGTCTTCTTTTCATCTTCCTGCCAATCTCCTCAGCCACATTAAAAAAAAAAAAAATAAATAAAAATAAAAATAATATCTGCAACAAATGTTAAAACATTTGGTTGCTATTGTATAAAATGTTGTTGCCTGTTGCTAAATGTTGAACAATTTATCAATATTGCCACCAACCCTTTTGATGAGATACAATTTCAAAAGCAAAAGGAAAGAAATTTTTGAAAGTGTGTGTATCTATGTAAGTATTTGTATGTGTTGGAGAAAACCATCAATGTAAATGACTGTCAGTCAGTCAAAGGGAAAGAAATAACAAAATAAAATACAACAACAACAACAAAAATTCTTTTTATGCATTACATCACTTTTCATTATGGTTGATAATTTGTTATACAAAGTACGTAAAAGAAGAAGAAGAAGAATGTATCTACAATCCTTACCAACATCACCACCATTCGTCAATACAAAGCTACATAAAAGTATTGAAATAATTCTCACCAAAAAAAAAAAAACAAAAAAAAAACATGAAATTGTGTGTATGTATGTACATTAAACCATTAAATGTTACACAAGTGTATCCAAGTTAAATTATTTAAATTCTTGTATATTTTTTTCATTTAACCCTTTTTTCCCTTTTGTCTTCTTTGAATGGTTTTTGGGTTTATTTTGAAATTTCAGTTTTGTTTTTTCATATTTGAAAAATGTTTATTGCTACTTCATGTTTTATTTGGTTTTCAATTTAAAAAGAAATTCATCATTGTTTGTCTATATGTATTAGTTAAAATACTTGTCTCGTCTCGATTTGTTAGTATTTTTAAACTTTTGTTTTTTTTTTTCTATTTAGTTTCAAAATATTGAAGAGAAATAGAAGAACAAACATTATTTGTTCATCAAAAAGATGTCCTCCTAAGTCGTTAGGCATAACAACAACTACAATTGTTTAACAAATTGTTATTTATTTAAATATCAACATAACAATAAATTGAAAAAAAAAACACACACACACACAAACTTTTTTAAGTTGTATTTTTTTTTTTATATTTATTTTTAAACATTAAATTGTTTGTAAAAATTTATGTTCTAAAAGTTATTAGAAAACTATATGTAAATAGAAATGACACTTCTTCTTAAGTGGTTGTCTACATTTTACATATTTTTTGTTTTTTTTAATAAATCATTGTAAAAAATGTTTTTTTAATATTTTATTGTTAGATATGTCAAGATATGTCTTCTACTTATTAGAAATTATAAAACTGCATTATCTTTAAATATACATTTTCTGCAATTTTCAAACATTGTATGCCAAACAAAGATCTATAATCATCAATATTTAATAAATTTATTTATCCTTTTATCTTCAAAAATTTTATAATTATTAAAATTCATGTAAAATATTTTAAGCAGCTATTAAAATATTATAATTTTCTTATACTTAAGCATTTCAAAAGTTCTAATTTAGTTGTTTATAACTTTTTTTGTTCTTAGAAAAATCCAAATAAATTTTCTATATTTTATACTATTTTTCCTGAGCTTTGAGAAAATAATAAAAATACATTAAAACAGGCGCGGATCCACGGGGAGGAAAAAAAGGGAACTTTCCCTCCCCAAAATGAAAACTCTTAATGAAAAATTTTTACTAAATCTGAGTACTTGGGGAAATAGTTGTGAAAATCATTCGATTTCACTCCCCTAAAAACTTGAGCTGGATCCGCGCCTGCATCAATATGTATTTTTTTGAGTTGACTTTTTCTTTTAGATATTTAAAACTTGCATTGCACTTAAGGAATTCAGAAATTCGTTTTAGAATATTTAATAGATTTTGTTTCAAAGTTTAAAAAAAATATATAAAAACCTATAAGTTTTATAATATTTTTTATGCTAACAAAGCGTTATAATTTTGGATGTTTATACAAAAAGTTATAATTATGTTTGCTTATTATAACTTTCGTTTTATTTATTTTAAATTAAAAAAAATCAAAATATTAGTTTTGTTTTCTACTTGATCTTTCAGGAAATTGTAAAATTATTAAAATCTACAAAATATGTGGCCAATTCTGTTTTCACCTTTGCCTTTATGAAACCGACCTTCAACCTCTAAAAAAAATCAAGACTTGAAACGGTTCCATGTGGTGCCGGCTAGCACCCAAAGTAAAAAAATCAAAAAAAAAAAAAGTGTTTGCTACTAACAACTTTTCTGTAGTCGCAGAAATGTCCAGTGTGTTCCAATGTAGACTATAAACACTTGTAATAAAGGACCAGCATGGATTTAATTAGCGTGCAATTAAGAAGTTTTAAATTATGTTGTGCAAAAGTCGTTAAACCAAAGTTTAAACAATTGTGCAATTTTTCAATGGGGATTTTATGCCGTTTCGGATATTTCAAAAACTCAAAACACTATTGAAATTATGCATCATTTGACATATATCTCGTTAATGTGAAATCCTATAGGAGGTACCCAAACTTGGAGAACAAAAACGTGAATGGCTTCAAGAGGAACATTTTTCGCGAAGCACACTCGCAACATTATTTCACTAGAGTATAGCGTTATCGAAGACAATTTCCAAATGACATTTAACATTTTACAAAAAGGTTTCATAATTATTAAATCGCTAATATATGTTTTTAATTTGTATTTTAGATTGTAGAGTACATAAATCCAAAAATTTTTAATTTGGACTCTAAATAGAATTTTGGCATTTTTTTTAATAATTTTTATCTTAAACCGCCATTCGGTAAAAATTAGTCAAGCGAATAGATCTGTGTTCCACTAGTGCCAAGGAACTCAATAACGTTGATGTGTCATTTTCGCCTTTTTTTAACATCAAAAGTAAACGAGTTTAAAGTAAATCCAAATATTAAAAAAATAAAGAGAAAATAAATTTTTTTAATATTTAAAACAGCAAATATTCTATGAATAAAAAAAATTAAAAAAAAAAATTATTTTTCAAGTGAAATTTGTAGAAAAAAAATATAAATATACATACATATATGTTGGTTATTTTAATTAAAAATTTTCCAATCTTCCTTAACATTCATTAAACTTTTTTAAGCAATTAAAATTTGATTTCTCATTGAAAATCATTGAACTAAAAATCAAATTGCTAATGAAGTCACAATGACAATTTCTTTCCTGTTTTTTTTTTTTTTTTTTTTTTTTTTTTTTTTTTTTTTTTTCCAATTTTTTTTTTTTTTTTTTTTTTTTTTGTTATTTTCTTGTTCACAATTTTTGTTTCCACAAACATCTTGTCATTTGCCAAAATTCAATCTATTTAAGACTCCTTCTATCGAAGCAATCGAAGTAGAGAAGTTTAAGAAAAATAAAAAATACTTTATTCCTGCTTCAAATAATTTTCTTAGCCTGGCTGATAACTTTTCATCTTTTAACAATTATATACTTTATAAAAAGGTATATATGTACGTTTCCTTAAACATATTGAAGATTTTTTTTTTAGCTCAATATTTTTCTTAAGGATTTTATAAATTAGTTTTTATATAAAAAAAAAAAAAAAGATTTTCGTCAATTTTCTATCTGTCTATTTTTTATTTTTTCCTTAAAAAAAAGAACGCCAACCGAATAAGTTAAAAGCACAAGACGAAAAGAAAGCAACAAGAATATGTCGTAGAGATTCTTTGAATTTTTGATTTTAGCTCCTTGGGGACATATAGTGACTTTTGCAGGGGTTTTTATTTCTTTCTACTTTCCTGGTCATGTTGACAGTTTTTTAATAAAACTTTATTTTTTTTTTCTCTTGATTTTAAATATTAAGGATTTAGAGAGAGAGTGTTTTTTTTTTTGTGTTTTTGCTATAAGACATATAACATGTGTTTTGTTTTCTTCCTTTTTGTTGCGTCTAAAACTTATAGTGATTTTGAGGGTAAAGAATGTTGAAAAAGGTTTTTTCAAAAAATGCCAATGAAATAATAATATAAGAAAATATGTGTTTAATATTAAAACAAAATGTTAGGTTTGTTATTTTCTTAGGTATTTGAAATCAAACTTTCTTTTTAGAGAGTTACAAAAAGTTTGACAAATAAATAAAATTAACAATATTTAAAATAAATTAGAAAACCCAAATATCAAATCAGGACATAAATACTTTGTCCCGGGTGTATTTAAAATATGCAACTAAAAATAATAATTGATTTAAATTAGAACTTGAAAATAGAAATATGGCAAATTTTTCTAAAGTAAAACCTAGAAAAACCTAATAAAAGCCTTAAAAGTATTGGAAAATAAGGATACAAATAAATAAATAAATAAATAAATAAATAAATAAATAAATAAATAAATATAACGAAGAAATATTATTACAAAATTTACAGCGATTGTTATTGTATTGACAACTTAAGGTGTTGATTTTTCGGAGCCTAAAAATGTAAACATTTAATTCAAATTGATGCATTGATTTGTAGTTTATTTTCACTTTATGTGCATAATATGAATCTGAAGAGTACAAATATGTGTAGTCAAATTGTAATTAACTCAGGGAAACACTGATTTCGCTGCACAGGGTTTCTCAATCATTTCATTATTATATTATTATGTACTAAGTCTCAAATCCACTTTTTTTAATGACTCTAATTTGAATGATCACGATTTTTAAATAAGTATACAGCTTGTTCTATATATAGAATCAGAAACGTCTCGAAAGTAATTTGTCTGATTTTATTCAGAAAAAATATTAAAAAAATTATTAGTGAAGTTGTCTTCAAATCACTCTTCTATTACCTTTAAAACTGTTATGTGGATATTAAGATGTAAAAAATTAAATTTTATACAAAATTTCCAAAAACCATTTCTTTGAACATAAAGATAAATTTGTTGCAAATAAATCAAACTAAATTTCATTGAAATCAATGCATAAATGTTGATTTAATTACACAGAAATATCGATTATGATTTTTGATGAATATTTTGAAATTTTTTTTGCGGTATATGGGCTTAAAAATGACTTGAAGACAATTTTAATATGAATTTTTTAATATATATATTTTTTTAATAAAATCAGACGAGTAGTTTTCGAGATATGATTCAATATATAGCATTACATCCTTAATTTTACAAATCGCTATATAATTCAAAAAAAAAAAAAAGATAAAAGTAAAATAATCTTATTAATACCTTGTATTCGTATTCACTAAGTATCCCCTTACCTTAGAATATTTCCTATTGTAACTGTGTGTAGTGCGAAAATATGTAAAATTATTTTTAAATAACGCCCTTGTAATTTAGTCCATTTTATATCCTTTTTTTATTTTAATATAACTCTAATAAGAATCTTAATCAAATATTATAAAAGTAAGTAAATTCAAAAAAAAAAAACTTAAATAAAGAAGTAAATGTGTAGGTTGTTATTAAGTGTAAATCTTAGCATTAAATAACAAACATGTTTAAATAAATAATAAAGTATAAAAATAAAAAAAAAAATCCCAAAACCAAAATGATAATTGTCACTTGAGTTTTGTTTATTTATTTAACTGATGCTAAAACTGTCACAGCAGATGCTGTTGTTGTTGTTGTTGTTGCTGCTGCCGATGCTGTTGTTCATTTAACACTTAACCGCCAAGACATTCGTCGTCTTTATCTTCATCATCTTGATTGTATGTAGTTGTTTGTCGTCAGTCAGTGTCATCGTCATCATCATCATCATGCTATAGAAACCTCAACCAAGACAATTGCAGCAACAGTACATTTGGTTTTATTATACAATATTTTGGTTTTTCGTGTTTCTTTATATTTTTTTTATACGAATTACAAAAACAGGACAGATTTCAAGTACTTTTTTTTATATCTCAAATAATATTGTTGTTATTGTTGTCTGTAACATCAGTTACAAAAACCCTCACACCCTTCCTCCTTTAAAACTCACATTTAATGTTAAATGCATATATGTATGCATTTGTTTGTTGTTTATTGTTGCAAGTCTTGTTACAGCTTCTTTATATGTTTGTTTGTATGTATGTGGATTTTTCTTGTGGTTAATGCATTAAACAAAATATTGAAAATGTATGTGTGGCCGGCCCTAAGTGTTATATAGTTGCCTTCTTTTGCTGTGTCTCAAGTAAGAATGAATTTATTTATTTATTTTACTCAAGTGTTTTTTCCGGTTTATAAGAAAAATATTTCTTAAGATTTTCCATAACGTTCCATATGTTTTTTTTTTAGTTGTGTCAGTAGCCCAAATACCCGTGCCATGTCAAAAAATTTTATGTCAAAGCGAACAAAAAAAATTTTCGATAATTAACCTTCTCTGTATGTTTTTTCTTTTCATAGCAGACCTCAACTGTTAAATTTTGTAAAGATAAACGTCTGTTTTGTTATAGTTGTTAAAGAGGGGGAGGGTCTAAGAAATTAAAAGTGAAAAATATGACACAACAAAATTAACATGAGTTTTAAATTAAAAGGATATAGAATTTCACATCACGAGTTATTAAATGTTCTGCATTAAAGTTAGAGAAAAAAAAAAAGAACTTTAAGCAGGAGTTAAAAATAAATTAGTCTAAGGGTGTGATTTCAAGATGTTAAAATATTGACAATTTTATTTTAATATTTTTTAAATTTATAATCTTAAACAACGAATATTTTATATCTCTAAACTTTCTGTGCTAAATTAATAAAATTATTTTCCTAAAGAAGCTAACATCCAACTTTCACCTTTGGTGGTGTAGGGTATAAAAATTAGTTTACAACAAAAAAATTAATGAAATTAAAAAATACTTTTAAATTAAAGTCAAATATGCTTGCAAAATT
>MINK01188673.1:0-16865 GCA_001735545.1 Phormia regina
TTATTTTTTATTTTATTTCTACTTGAATATATTCATTAAATTTTGATAAAAATTTAAACAATTGTGTTAATTGAAAAAAAAACGGTTATAATTTTTTCTGTGTTCTACAAATTTCAAAATTTTCTAGCAACAGTCCCAGTCATGCTTTAAATTTTGTTCAAAAAATCCATTAATCTTTTTTAAAAATTATAATGTTCTTCAACATGTTTTTTTAAGCAACTAATAGCAAAAATAAATAGCTACACAAAAAGCTGCAACACAACAATGTTTCTCGTGCTTTTGCTTTTTTAGTTTGCTTACAATAAAAAGGTTATGTTGAAAAAAGCAAAAGGAAAAATTTTGCTTATTTAAAAAGACATCTTCTAGCTGGCTACTGAGAACACAATTAATGCTGATAAAAAATGACAGAGGCTAGTGGACGCACAAACATGTGCTAAAAGCAACATGAACAAGATCTATTTGCATATTAGCTCATGTTCGTGTGGCTTTAAGCTAGGAATGTCAATCATTAAAAATATAATTGTGTTAGTGGGAGTGAAAAAATGCACTTAAAGAAAAGATGATTTTAACCAATATAATACGTCCGTTATCATGCTTCAATAAAACTTATTTTTTATGCACTTTCGCTTTCATACAATTAAATTTATTAAACTTGATTTACTTCAAGATATAATTATCATTCCCTTATTTTATCTTAAAACATTAATATTAAAGAAATTGATTAGCAATCAATTAGTTTCCATCATTTTTTACAGTGCATTTTGTACTCTTTGCACTTTTGTGAACTCAGCCAGCACAATTGTGCTATGAATTTGACATCCCTTCTTTAATGGTCGTACTGCTTTTAGCATATTTTTGTTTTTCTATGTGTGGCTTTTTGTCCAACTGCTTCTGCTTCATATTTTAAGATGGATTTTCATAAACACTTTTGTCTGCTGCTAGTGCTATTAAAATAGACAAATTTAAAAAACGGTTTATTATTTGTGCTTCTGCTTTTGAGATGTGTAAACAGCTTATATTGTTTTAGCAGTTTTTGGCTATTACTTTTTGAGATTTTATTTAGACACGTAAAGGGCAATATTTAGATGCTTTTGCTTTTGTGGCAGCATTTTAAACGCTCAAAAAAAGGAACATAACAACAAAATTGTCATTATTTTATTTTTTGGACCACAAAAACCGAACTTTTATCAAAATATTTATGACCAATCTGTATAAAAATAAAAATCTTTAGTTTTCTAAAAAAAAACACATGTTTTTAATTTCAATAGACAAATTCCCGAAAGGATTTCCAATCGTTTGATATACATATATATTGTATATAACAGTTATTGGAATGTCACATAAACGCCATTTCAACCGACACACGGACGGACATGATCCAATACTCATTATTTCTTACAAGGATCTCGAAAATATCAACTTTTTTTTTTTTTTTTTTTTGAAAATTGTAAAATTGCTAAGGATATAATTTTTGCTATTAAAGCAAAACTTTTGTAAAAAAATAGTTTTTTAAAAATATTTATTAGTAGTGATATCTTAACGAAATTTTTGTTGAATATAGACTTTACATTATATAAAATGAGAAAATAAAATTTTAGATTTTTTAAAACAAATCCAACAATTTCCAAAATAAACGTTGTAAATCCCAAAAATGCAGGTTTTCATATTTTCATCTATAAAATGCACATTTTTCGGAATACCCATAGATTTTGATTGAAAACTTTTAACAATATATTATAAATATCTAAACTGCATTCCGTTTGCAGATTCGGGCTTTGGGATTTTAGAAAATATAGATTAAAGTCAAAACTATCATTTAAATGGATGAAATTCGAGACGGTGCATAGATAGGAATTTTGGCTGAAAACTTGCCAAAATTATTAGAAATGTTTTTTAAGTTAATGGCTGGAATTTCTTGATAGTAATAGTGTTAATTAGGCCCAAGGATGATCCCAGCCCCTCTTCACTTCCGCTAATAAAGTTTCTTTTTGTTCTTTAATTATAATTATTATTTAATTATAAAAAAAACTAACAAAAACTATTAAATGCAGCGTTTATACCAAATTTCACCCAATTCCAATAAACCATTAAAAATTACTTTGCATTCCAAAAATGTTCTTTTTACTTTCCATTAATTTCCAAAAATTTTCGATTTAACCTCATTGTGTGTTTGTGATTATAATTAAAAAATTTGTGTTGCCAACTAAATATTAACATTTGTGGTAAACAAATCAGTAAAAATTAATCTATATAAATTATAAATATGTAGAAAAAATCCAAAAGTTGTTCATTTAATATTTTTTTTATTTATTTTGCAAAGATGTTAAATACTCCTTTATAGCCTTCGCAATCTTATTGATAAATAACATTTTCACCATAAAGTATGCTTTCATTCGTTCTCAGTTATAAATCTACAAAATAAAATTCGTTAGCATTAAATAGGGCTTCAAAAAACAAAAAAGCATTTTAGCCGATATCTCAGTTATTATTGAACGGATTTATTTAATATTTTCAAAAGAAAAATTTAGAAAAACGTTGCCGAAACTTATTTTTAAAAACAAACTTCCCTATCTTTCTGAATTTCAATAGCAAAATTCTTGAAAGGATTTCTGATCTTTTGATGTAAATATCATATACAGTGTATGACAATACAATGGAAACATTTCCTAATTTTTTATAAATGGAACTGAATTCAAAATAAATTTAAAAAAAATTTTAATTTTTTGGAGTACATAACTTGTATATACTTTTATTTACTTAAATATCAAAAATTATGAACATAAATTATTAAATTCTAATAATACAAAACAAAATTAAAATTTCCCAATAAACCATAGAACGATATGATAGCGAAAACGATATTATCTTACTTGGCGGTATTTTGTTGGGTATCCCTTGTTATTTTAAGTACTGCGATGCATTGAACCAATTTAAGAGTCAATAGTCTCTTTTGAAATATTTTGCCATTCCCTGGCAAATTGAATTCGATCTGAGTGATTCTCTTTAGAAATAAGCGGTTTTTTCACAGGACGATAACAACCGAGACCAGCCTCATTTGACCTGCGGCTAACAGTTCGTGTACTAATTTCCAATTTTAGATTATTGACTACCTCCCGAGGAGTAATTTTGGGTATTTCTCTTTCTATCAGATTATCCTGTCTTTGTGTAGTTTTACGAGGTCTTTCTCCAAGATGTTGAGTTTTCGCAGTACCTGTCTCACGATTTTTTTTATAATTTTCGAAACTGTTGACTTATTAATTGAATATTTATCACAGANCGTAAATTAGACTGTCTTGTTAGTTTTTTGGGTCCAATCTCTTTCCCTTACAAATTGTCGTCATAAAATTTGGACTTATCCGAATGAATGGCAGTATTTTATGTTTCTGTCTTGTCCAATTTAACATGATCTCTGGCAATTGAATTCGAAGACTGAAGTGATTTCTCTTTAGAAACTAAGCGGTTTTTTCACAAGGAGCGTAACAACCGAGGACCAGCCTCATTTGTGCGAACTAAATACAACCGGGACCAGCCTCATTTTAGATTATTGTCTACCTCCCGAGGAGTAATTTTTGGGAATTTCTTAAACTCTATTGCTATAATATTATCCTGTCTTGGTGTAGTTTTACGAGGCCTTCCTCCAAGATGTTGAGTTTTCACAGTACCTGTCTCACGAAATTTTTTTATAATTTTCGCAACTGTTGACTTATTAATTGAATATTTATCACCGATAGTTTTTTGTTTTAAGCCATTCCTAAAATCATTTAAAATTTTAATTTTTAAATATTCAGAAATTTTGATTTTAGCCATTTTCGTTAACTATTTGCGTGGATTATAATTAATTATTATACGTAAAGATTACAAAAAGAACTTATGAATAATTATCAGAATAAAACAAATATTAAAACAACTGTAAAACATGAAGGCTTTTACATCGATTTTCTTAATATTCTTTTTAATTTAGTCTTCTTTATTACAGAAGTTTAAAAGTTTCCACTGTTTTCTCA
Source organism: Phormia regina (assembly GCA_001735545.1). Classification (NCBI taxonomy): domain Eukaryota; kingdom Metazoa; phylum Arthropoda; class Insecta; order Diptera; family Calliphoridae; genus Phormia; species Phormia regina. Next base: position 4,005 of record MINK01188673.1, read on the forward strand.
ATACTGCAATACTGAATACTTTTTATTTTGATTTTTATTATCAGATTTTAATTAAATGCGTTCTTAATTTTTTGCTAGTTTATATAAATATAAGTTTATACAAATGTATTACCAAAAATATTGTTTTTTTAAATGCTTTAGAATTTTACCATATTTGTTTAATATTTCGAAAAAGTTTCCACTGTATTGTCAACCACTGAATAACATTATTATTAATAATACATATTCAATTTTTATCCATATTAATAGCTTACAATACCTAGTTAAATCTTAAATAAAAAATCATTTTTATAAAATTAAGAACATAATCTATTTTAAAAACAAATTACGTATCAGAAAGAAGTCTTTTTTTTTAGAAATAAAATTTAATCATTTGAAAAGCAAAAGATAAGAATTTAAGTAGAATGTTTATCGCCTAATAATAATAAATAACATTAGCAAAAGATGTTCTTCTAAAGAAATTTTTTAACAAATAAATAAAGAACAACAAGTTTAAAAATTTGTCAACTAAATTTTCATTTTAGAGAACACTTTTTTCAAATATGGGAATTTTTTTTTTATAAATTTCATTAATACAAAGGAATACATTAAGGATAGGCAAACAGATTCCAAAGCTTCCCCATTTAATTTTAATTGAAAATAAAATTATTTAACTATAATGGATCGATTTCGGTACTGCTTTCTCGTTTGGAACTTCGATTTTACATTTATTTTTACTGCCTTATTCATAATAAAATTTTCAAATTTATAAAAGCTTTATAGACAAAATTTCCATACAAATTTGATTAATAAATGGTTTATAAATTTGAAAATTTTATTATGAATATGGCAGTTAATCTTTAAACCCTATAGAATATTTTTAATACGAATAGTTATCAGAATAGGAGATAACCAATGATTTTTTATTTTTAATTATCGTTATCGAGATTAAATATTAAAGTTTCATAGAACCATCTTCAAAATAAAAGCTGTTATCGAATTTTAACCATAGATTAACATAGATATATAAAGCTCAAAAACCAAGTCTAAGAATGTATTAGTAAAAGAATTTTATTGAAACAAAAACAATTCTAATACCGCCTGTGTTTTTTGAGTAAATTCTTTTCAATTAATAGCCAGTTTCTCTATGTCGAACGAAAGCTTTCTTTCGCCATCTATGCGAAAGAAAATTGATTTTGGTTTCTCTAACTCACTTCTATGTGAAATCTATGCGAAAGAAAATTGATTTTGGTTTCTCTAACTCACTTCTATGCGAACAATGAGTTGAACGACAAGTCGAAAGAAAACGTAAGTGTTTTCATACAAAATGGGGTTTCTGTATGTCGAACGATAACAACAAAAATGTCAAAATCAGCCGAGCAAGTTTGCTTTCGATCATAACCAATTCCAATAGGCTTCGTCCCTAAACTATTCGAAACCAGTGTGCCAAATTTCATTAATTTTTATTCAAAATTGTGACCTGTAGTTTGATTACAAGGTTTACATGGACTTTTAATATTTTTACGAAAAAAAAGTTACTCTGAAAGAAAAATAAAACAAAAACAATATGAAAAGACGTACTCCATGCGAACGAAAACGTAGGAAATACAGAAACCTAAATTGATTCGAATCGTTCGACTTGCTTTCGTTCGCTTTGATTTGCGTTCGACATAGAGTAACAGGCTATAAGTTTTTTAAAGTTTTCATACTAAAAAAAAAAATTTTTCGATTTTTTTCGTTTCAAATTAAATACACCTGATAACGAAACACAAAAACAAATAGTTTGATGCTAAAAAATATTTTATTTTGAATAAAAAAATGTATTCTTTATGGTTAATTTTATTCGAGAATTTCCAGATTCTCGGGAATACAAAGAAATTGTTCCCAATCATGATATATGTATAGAGAAAAAGCTTTTACTCAGCTTTTTTGTAATAATCCTACTCAGGAAGGAAACTAATTTTTGTGAAGACATTCTTTGATACTTTTATGATGAAATTCTTTTATTTTTTGCAATGTAACTGTGAAATCTAACAAAAAGATGAAAAAAGTTCTAACCATTTCCTTTTGTTTTATAAAATCGAAATTCTTATTTTAATTAGCCGGCAATTTTTCTTGCCGCAAATTCTGAGAGAGAAGAAGAGAATGACTTAACTTTTATATTCTCTTTACCTCTCTCGTCTACAAAGCAGAATTGCCGGCAAGAAAAATTGCTGTGGTGTAAAACCCCTGACTTACTTGAAGAAGTAACAAAAATATTTCATTTAAATAAAATACTTACAATCATCGCCAACTGGACCAACTGAAACATTTGTGCAGTGGATCTCTGCCCAAATCTTGTAATTCCTATAAAAATAATTATAATGTAGTAAAACATTGTTTTATATGGATTATATTATAGAAAAAAAGAAGACATATTGAAAATGCAAAAATAAAAGAATAGTATAATTGGATTTTTAAATAACCCAGAAAAAAAACGTAATTTCGGAAGATATTAATCATTTGTGTTAAATGATATAAAACATATATGTACACGATTAATAAAGCATGTAAATAGAGTATAAAGTTCGTTTTGAAAATGTTTTTTTAAAAATAAAACGAGAGAAGAAAGGTATAGTCGGTCAAGACCGACCCATAATGATAACCTACAGACCAATTACCTAATTGTACAAAAATACGGAAGGAGCCAATTATGGACCTATACTTGTATTAAGTGGAAATAAAACATAATATTGCAGAATATTACGTCGATATTAAGATTCACATGTATTTATGCACTTTTTGGTGATTCCCGAAATTGGGTTTTATAAGGGAGCTATGGTCAGTTATGGACCGATCTTTATGAAATTTTGCAGAGTGACTTATACTTATAAATGTTATATGTGTCGAATATTAAATTAATATTAAAATTTTTATGTCGGCACTTTATGGTGATTCCCGAAAGAGTGGTTCATATGGGAGCTATGGCCAATTATGGACCGATCTTGATGAAATTTGGCACACATATTTATGCTTACATAAAACTTATTTGTGTCAAATTTCATTAAAATATTTAAATTTTTAAGGTATTTTTGAGTGTTAAAACTCTATTCCGGGAGAACATTTGTATGGGGGCTAGGTGAAATAATGGACCGATCATGACTAAAATCAATAGGCTTCGTCCAAGTTTCATCAAATTATATCCAAAATTGCGACCTGTACTTTGTCCACAAGCTTTACATGGATAGCCAGCCAACCAGACGGACGGAGGGACGGACCACCTATGGTGGTGTAGGGTATAAAAATGTTTTGTCAAAAGTCTTCAGATGTTAAAATAAATCATTAAAATATCAAATATGTATGTATGTAAGTACATATTAGCAAAATATAAAATAAGACCAATTTTTGTATTTCATGAACATTTTCCATTATAACGAGGATGATCGAAATTTAAATACCGATATCAAATATTTGTAATAAATACAAGTATAAACAAAAATCCCCTATAAAAAATGTATGGTATTCAAGCATATAAGAAAAAAATCCTACTAAATACGTATAAAATAATATAAAAATAACGTCAAAAGCAAATAAAACTAAACAAAAAAACACACAAGTTAACACGCACACATTACGTTCGTTCTCTATACACATTCAGTGTTACTTTATGCAAAATTTAATACAATAAACATGTAAAATATTTTATATTTTTATGTGTATAAAATAAAAGTTCATTGGCCCTGTAATGGAAAAAAAAAATAAAAAATTATTTGCTCTTCTGCTGTTTAAAAATTTGTGTTACTTTTTTTTGGCAAAGAGAAGAAAGATTTTGAAATCATACACATATAATAAGATTCGATTACATTAATTTAACTAAATAATAAAATTTTTTAACATAAATAATTTGGATTATTTAGTTAAACCTTTCATTTAATACCAAAATGAAATTATTTACTTTTTTTTAGAAAAATTCAAAATTAAATGTAAGTGTAAAAATGCTAAGCATTTAAAATTTTGCATACAATTTTATAAATTAGCTACTTAAACTATGACGACATTTTCAAACGTAATGCTGTCTGCTGTAAGATTTTTTTCTAATTTTTCTTAAAAAAGAAGAAAAAAATACGATTTATATATATAATAAAATTAAGAAAATAATTTAAAATGTATTTTAGAACTCAGAACGTTTGCATTCATTTGTATGTACATATTTAAGTAATATCAGGAAGAAAAAAACAAATAAAAACCGACAGCCAACCAACCACTCACTCACTCATTCACTCAACATTTCTCACAATCATATTTTTTTTTTCTTAATTCGTCCATCGAAATGATCAAGAACAACAAACGGCCTACGTTGACAAAACGTCAGAGAAAAAATAAAAAAAAAAAACGGAAAAAAATTAAAATGAAACATAACATTATGTTTTTGTTGTTTTATACTCTGTATAATTTTAAAGAAAAACAAAAATAAAATACGACAAAATTTTAAAAATAAATTTATTTCTTTAAAAGCCACCACGAGCAAAATCTATCATTATGTGTGTTATGTACCTATAGATACTTTCATACAATTCGTAGGTAGGTAGGTAGGTATATTCTGATATTCTGAAAGTAAAATATAATTAAAATTATAGAATATACTAGAGAAATTAAGAAAATGATAATAGATTTAATAAATATGGACACGTTTGTGACACCAATTCGTTAATTCGTCAATTAAAAAAAAGTAAATAAATAAATAAATAAAAAAAAAAAACAAAAACAATTAAAAATTGTATGTTAATTGTAGAAGGGTTAATGAACTAACGTTCTTTTGTAAATTTAAAATCACTTAATTTTATATACATTTTCAATAAAGAATTTACAAAATTTGATATAAAGAATTCATAAAGAATAACATTTAGTTTTACTCTTATAGATTCACAAAAAGTATCTGTTATATAATAAATATGTTTATTAACCTATAAAGGCAAACCCATAATAGTTTATTATTTCGCAAAATTATTATAATCTTGTTAAAAAAAATATGTTTTATATAACTTTTTTTTATGATTTTGTACAATTAAAAGTAGAAAAAAATATAAGAACTTTTTATAATTAGGAGTAATAGGAACGGCTTTACTAATTTAAATTGATTTGAAAATGTGACCTTTAGAAAATTCACTATTTTTAACATATTATAATACATTCCGAAAATACATATATGCAAGGTTGAAAACTTGCAATCAAAGGTCCGAAAGAATTAATTCTTTAATTCACTTTTTAAAATTGAATTAAATTATATAGAGTTGCCATTCTTTTTAATAAATTCATTGTAATTAATTCTAAAGCTTAATTCCTAAAGCTTTTGATAAAATGGAATTAATTTCTTTGTGAATTAATTCTTTGGGAATGCTTAATTCTTTTGATTTCATTCAAATTTGTTTAAATTCAAACTTTTACAAATTGAAATATAAAAATTTTCAACTATTCAATTTGTACTAGATTGAATGAAAGTTTTATTTTTTAATTCTTTATATTTTGAACAATTTTATATAATTGTAAAACGGTGTATGGTAAGCCATATTTATGTACAAATATGTTTCGTAGCGTGCGCTTCTTTTAATATCAGATATCGAGTACTTTTATTAGTTCTGTATTGAACGTATATTAAATTCTCATCTGTTATAAGTACATAGATTACTCTGAATCATAGGATTTATTCCTAGATCTTACAGAGAACGTATTACGAGTGTTATTTTTCTTTTTAACTGTGAAGTTCAGCATCTTTTCAAAGTTTATTTGTACAGAATCATTTCCCATTCTTTGTAGAGTTAAGCTGTTTAGTAAAATGTTGATTTTGTATTGATTTTAGCAAAATACCATTTATTTTCAACTTTTTTAATACTTATTTTCAAAATCTATATAAAAATAGAATTAAAGAAAAATATTGTAATTCAATTTGTAGTAGAAGGGAATGAAAGAAAAAAAAATATCATTCAATTGAATTTAATTCCTTAGGGAATTAATTCTACATATTTTTCATTAATTTTGTAAAAGAATGGAATGAAAGAAAAATTGAATTGTAATTCTTCAAGGAATTAATTCTCTAGAGAATTAATTCAATACAAAGTTAAGCCTAAAGAATTAAGTCTAGGAATTGTTTTCTAAGGAATGATTTTAAAAAATGCTGAACTAAATTTTTATAAGCTGAATTAAGTTAATACGTGAATTAATTCTAAATAGAATTCATAGCTCTGCTTACAATACACCTATAACGGTATATTAAATTATATCGTTAACGGTAAATACCGTTATCATTAAAAAAATAGAAAAGAACTTAAAAAGTGATTTTTCAAATAACTTTTAATTGAATTTCACAAAAACTTATTAAATTACTTATTTTTATATTTTATTTGATAAATATGAACTTAAAGTTTTTAACTCGGCTTTTTAAAGAAAATTTGGTTAAAAGTTTACACAAAAGTTTTCTAATACAGACAAAAAACGTTCAATTATAGTTGCTACAACAAAAAAGTACCAAATTAGACAATAAACGACGGTTAAAATTCTAATATAATTTAAACTCTGAATTCGCTCAAGAAAATATTTTCCAGATTTTTTCGATATTGCGTTATAGCAGGAACAACTTTTCGACTTTCCAGATTGCCCGATTAAATACTTTAATTATTAATTAAATAACTGAGAATCGAATAAGATATAAATCATTGATTTAACAGATTTAAATAGGATTGTTACTCTATCCAAAGAATACTATGTTTTTTGGACTTCGGCACAATTATTATCAAAAGTATTAAAAATGTCGTATTTGAATCAGAAAATTAAATTAAAAAGTTTCTTTGAAAAATAATTTATCAAAATTATTTTCGAAAAATGTTAACGATTACATGACTTTCACTTAACTTTCTAAATGCTTTTTTCTAGAGATAAATTCCGAATGTTATCCATACAAATGTCAAATGTATATGGTGGTATCGTTTCACTTAGCATATTATTCTTATTCGTTTGTTAAAATTCAAGCAGTTTTCTTTCATTTTGCAGTTTTAAAAATTGTCCCGAATAACGGACAAAATTACCGGAAAGAGGGACATGACAAATCGCAAATTTCCCGGGAAATTACAGAATATATTCTCCAAAGATAGCCTACCATGCAATAAATTTCTGAAGAAAAAATTTTGGTCTTTTTGGAACCAAAATTACGGAAGGAATCTTCATAGAAGCAAATAACAGAAAGTTAACTAAGAACCTATCTTTTATTTCATAAGATAAATAATTGAGAGATTATCTTAAGTTGAAATGCCCACATCTTCGTTCGATAATACATTTTTTGTGTTTGCTAAAATATTTTATCAAAATAAAGTCGCAATATGTTTAAGACTCTTAAATGCTTTTAAAATACACTTACTGTAAACGATATCACCAACAAACAAGCAATAAAAATCCTTTTTTAAAATAAAATTCTATAATATTTCTTAAAATATATGAGCAATTATTCATACAGTATCATATTATGTTGAAAATTTGTATTTTTAAAATACCGATACAGAGGGAATCGGTTTTTGAAAACCGTTATTTTTATCAAAATGATAATTTCGGTGCTGAAACTAGTTCTTTAATGACATTTGTTCGAAATTGTCACATTCACCTTTTGTGCTACAGAAGCATAAAGGAACGGTTTTACAACTTTTTTTATTCCATCAGACTATTTCCTAAAGGCCGCTATTAAATTAAATTTTTTAAATACTCTTTTTTAATTCTTGGAATTTCAAAAAATTTGTATACAAAGTTTTTAAAGAGTTCCAGGAAGTCATTTGAGAACCAGTAATGTGTTTTCATTAGTGAGGTAGAAGTTATACAGAATAAATTTTATGAATACCATTGATATAAAAATAAAAAAAATCTAAAGTAAATCACAGTACTTAATATACATAAGCAAATATATAAAATTCAACAGGAATTTTTTATATTTCATCTTAAAAAACTACAAATATTCAATGTTTTTATTTTTGTTACAAACCAAACTAAAGAATCCACTATTGGCAACCCATTACAAGTAGTACATACGACATAAAGTAACAAGTGCGTACTATTTGACAGATTGTCACGAAAAAGAATTTCGAAAATAGCAAATTGTATAAATAAAAAAAAATACACAAAAACAAAACAAAATGAACAACAATATTAATCAATTAATAAGTAACGAATAGAAATGTAAACAAAACCACTAGTAATTGCAAAAGTAAACAATAAAAGATATGAGAAAATACATATCATAAAAACAACAACAAGAAAGAATTTTAGACAAGATTGAATGTTATATATACATATGTATGTATGTAAATAACAAAAAAAAATCCGTCTGAAGGAGATATAAATATATAATAAAATGTTTGCCAAATAGTAGGGGGTTACATGGGAGATAAAGGCCGTTAAAAAGTATAAAAATAAATGTACAATAGATATAAAAATATGTACAGATGTAAGATTTTAAGAAAAGAGAAAATAAGAAATAAGCTCAATCGATTTTTTGGTAGGACACTATGTAAAATTTGTATCTTTTGTTAACCCATTTTTAAGGTTTTATGTCATACATCTTTAATGTTGTAAATTTAATTAAAAATAAACTGATTTTTTTTAATGTATATATGTATATAAAAATATGTATTGATATACTTTTTGCAAAAATACAAATAAATATGATTATCTAACCAATATACCTGGAGGTCTTGGCCTCGTTTATACACTTTTTTTAATCTATAGCACAATTTATTAAGCACGTTATAAAATTTTTAATTAAATATTGTTCCCCAAATTTCTTTATTTTTGTTGGTACGCACACGTGTTTTTTAGGATGGTTTTTTATTAACCATATCACTAAATCTAAGCATTTTTTTGTTAGTTTGTCACTAAGTTGGTTTGAATTTTCATACAAAATGCTTACGTACACAAAAGATTTTTGTAGCGGATTATCCGAGAGAAAAAACCAGCAGTTGTCACTTGTAAACACGGCGAGTTTTATTGGCAAACTAAAGAAAAAATGTATAGAATTTTGATAGCATTTTTTACCAAAGCTTCTTTAGTTTATGTTTCCAACATTTTTTATTTTTAGTGGGGGGATGTTTAGCGGTTTATTTTTGCGCCTTTTCTTTGTGCTGTGATTCTTTAAAAAAACACACACACAGACAGTGTTGTATTTTATATATTTCAGCTTGTTTTATGACAGGGTTGTATTTCGAAGCAATGACTTCCAAACTAGTACACAGTTTTTAACGTTAGATTTAATTTTAGTACTACAAGTGATAACTAAAAACAATATTTTTCAAAATGAAAATAGTGTTAAAAATCTGAAACCTTGTAATAATATTTCTACAGAATTCTTTAGAATTTTCATATTTAATTTATTTTTGTTGACAGCGAACGATGGTTTGGAAATATGTTTTATTGAATCTTACAATTTTAGTTCTAGAGTATATTGAAAGTAATATGAAATTTACTGAATGTTTACTAGTCATCTTCTTTTAACATAAAATATTTTACATTAACACTAACATCATGTTATTGTTAAATGTAAAACGTTCGATATGTTATTATTGTTAATTTTATCGATGTTTAAACACGGTTGTTAAAGCAAATGTTAAAAGAACCATGTTTAAGCATCGAAAAAATGTATAGTAACATCAAATTGACGATCTAAATTTATCATTAACATGATGTCAATGTTAAATATTTCATGTTACGTGAAGACGACTAGTTACGCAGTTTATCTTTTAGTATCCAATGGTAATGCAGTGTTATGAATTTCTAAAAAATGACAATAATCATTGGTATAATTATGGCAATACTATGCAGCATATAATCAACATATTTTTTTCAAAAAATACTGAAATTCAAAAGTTTTTGGACAGGAATGCAAATAAAAAAGTGGATAAAGACAAAAGTGAAAATAAGGGTCAATACTATCTGAAAATAAAGGCAGAATTCCAGAATTGAGTTTGTGAGAATTTTAGAAAAATTTTCAAACTTAATAATATAACATTTATGAGATCTATGAGGGATTTTCATCCAAGTGGCCAAATGGAGTATTTCTTTACAGCGTGGTTATACACATTTCTGAATTTATTGTGTTGTTATTCCGGTAGCTGAAGCGTTATTAGCGCGCCATTATGAAGGAAGACATACGAAAGTTTTACATGGATGTAAAAGTTTTTTGTTTACAAAATAAAATAAAATGGCCGCTTAGTAAAAGAATTTGCATGCACTGGAGCTGGGATATTATAAATGCTATAATAAAAACCATGAACAATATGGAATCTGTGACAGAATACCTTTATAAATGCTGTAACATTTTGGAAAACAGAGAAAAATTAAAAAAATAATTTTGCAATAATAAAAATTTGCATTTCTCACTTTCTCAAAATTACCTTAAAAGACATTGATGAGTATGCCACAAACGAATCTCAAAATAAGTTCTTAAAAAAAAAAATGATTATAAGAGGAATAAACATATCGGAAATTAATGAATTTTGGATATATAGTTCTTTCTTCGCCTACTGAAGATACCTTACTAAAGAAATCCAAAAAACATTTTGAAACTTTTGGATATGTCTCCTGACATCGATAACAATGTGATATCAGAATTCGAGTCTTATTGTTTGGAAGACATCCCACAGTTCAAAAACAGCCGTTTTTTAAAAGAGCTTTGGATATCATTAGTAAAATTAAAATAGGAAACGATAATACGTGTACGGCCCATCGCCTTCGAAACGAAAAATATTTAACATAATATTGAAGAAATATGTTTCATATACAGTTTTTTGGACAAACGTAATGGGTTTCATGGTTGATACAACAAACACAAGGATCTCAAATAGCCCTGTTGAGAGTTATTTCAATATAATCAAAAATATTATCCTAAATGGAAATATACATATCCGTCTGGCTAATCTAAAAAGTATATTCAGGCAAAAATTAAAGATATAGATATAATCATACATTCTGAAAATAAAGTAGAAACTTTTAAAAGAAACACTGAATTTCTAATTGAAGATCATTGGAAAAGAACACCAAAGAGAATAAAATTAATGATAAATGTGAATCAAATGGAAATGGAAAAATCTTTTAAAAATAATGAAAATTTAGTGGAGCTATTTACCAATAAAAAATAAATGAAAATCTAAAAAATATTAAATGAATATTTTTTGATTACGAAGATGTCTACAAGAAATTTAAAAAAGATATTCCACTTTTTTCTCGATATATACATATATCTTCATGAATTCCAGTCATTAAACCCCAGAAAGGAAAATTTATAATAACATTGATTTGTATTGCCATGTAGTTTTTTTAAAACACAATATAATTAATTCGGAATGTTTACCTTGTGCATATGGTTATTGCATTATTTCACACAAAATTCATGAAAAACATTACCGACTTTATTGATATTAACAATGTAAACAATATAATTATTCCCGTACATTCAGAAAATCATTTTACGCTGGTATTTTTAAATTGCCAAAAGAAAGAATTTTACTATATAAATCCTTTTAAGGCAACTTCTTCCGAATTAATAAACAAATATGAAACTTTTAGGAAGTGCTTAGAAAAATAAAAGAAGCAGCGAAATGGCAATTAAAGATGTTAAAACATTATAGTCAAAAGGATTCCTATAATTGTGGAATTCTATGTATTGAATTTATAGAAGCGTTCTTGACAAATTCATCTTTAGAGGACATAATCAACCCCGACAAATGCAGACTTATAATTAAAAATGACTTAAGTCTAATATAAACTGCATGCATTGCGAAACTATTATTTTACCACCAGCTTTTAGATGCAATAAATGCAACAGAGGTGTCAATGAAGGGTGCCTAAATTACGTAAACAGTTTATTAAAGCCTTCAGAAGTATATAGATGCTTTCTTTGTGAATAATTACTAAATATATATTTTTATATACAGTCATATACATATATTAACACATTTCAAATTTTTGGAAAATTTGGATAAGAAGTTAAGTATTTTTCTTGTTATAAAATATTTTGAAAAAGTTCTTGAGACAGGTACTGTGAAAACTCAACATCTTGGGGGAAGACCTCGTAAAACTACACAAATTTCTGATAGCAAGAGAGTTTAAGAAATGCCCAAAAATTACTCCTCGGGAGGTAGTCAATAATATAAAATTGGAAATTAGTACTCGAACAGTTAGCCGCAGGGCAAATGAGTTGTTATCGTCCTGTGAAAAAACCTCTAATATCTAAAAAGAATCGCTCAGCTCGAATTCAATTTGCCAGAGATCATAAAAAAACAGTTAATTTATTTTATAAACAAGTCAATTGAAACAGTAAAGAAAAGTATTTTTTTATTTTTTTTAATATTCATACTTTTACATGTATATGTTACTTAAAGAGAAAATAAAAATTAAATATTTTTAGTATTTCCAGAAAGAAAACGCAAAAAAAAACGTATAAAAGTCCTTTAAAAAATGTCAATTAATTGTTTTCAAACACAGAATATCACAAAAAAAAAATGTTAAAAAACGAGAGAAGAAGGTATAGTCGGTCAAGACCGACCATATGATACCCTACACCATTGCCTATGTGTACAAAAATTTGGGAAGGAGCGAATTATGGACATATACTTGTATTAGTGGAAAATTAAAACATACTATTGCAGAATATTATGTCGATACTAAGATTCACATGTATTTATGCACTATTTGGTGATTCCCGAAATTGGGTCTTATATGGAAGCTATCGTCAATTATGGGCCGATCTTCATGAAATTTTGCACTATCACTTATACTTATATAAATGTTATATGTGTCGAATATTAAATTAATATTAACTTTTATATGGGATTTATGCACGTAAAAGTGATTTTCGAAAGAGTGGTTCATATG
>MINK01188674.1:1370-11447 GCA_001735545.1 Phormia regina
GATCACTTGTATTTCTGAACAAAATTCAAAATTTTATATGAAAAATCGATTCAAAACTATATGAAAAATCGATACAAAACCTTAATTATCTCGGTAAATATGCGTTTAAATGGAAAAAGGGCCTTCATTTGGGATCACTTGTATTTCTCAACAAAATTCAAAATTTTATATGAAAAATCGATACAAAACTAAAACCTTAATTATCTCGGTAAATAAGCGTTTAAATGGAAAACGGGCCTTTATTTGAGATCACTTGCAATTCTTAATAAAAATCGAAATTTTATATGAAAAATCGATACAAAACTAAAACCTTAATTATCTCGGTAAATAAGCGTTTGTTCTCTGACTCGATAAATAAATTTTAAGCTTTTTGTAATCAGTGATCAGTCGTTAAAAATTATTTTGCTTTATTATTTTTTTAGGACGATTACCTTTTGCTAAAAATATCACATTTTAATTTACATATGTATGTGTATAATTTCTTTAGTATTTTGAGTTCAATAAAATTAAAATTATTCAATTATTATTGATCTAAATAATTCACAGATATTTTTGAACTCTTACTTTATGTGGGTGTTTTTATTCGGTTTAGTAGAAAGTTTGTAGGAAAAGTGCTAATTTCTTAAAATGATGCATTTGACTTCGTTTCATTGTCTATGATATCAGTAGACATTTTTAGATTGTGTGATTAATGATTATTTTTGTAGAATGCGAAAATATTAAAAAAAAATTAACGAGAAAAACAAACAGCTTAATAACAAAATCATAAAAATCAAGACATTTTCCACCAAACAAGGGAATCGATCCATTGAACGGAACGTGACTTTAAGCGCGTGCATTTATTTATATAAATTAGAAAAACAAAGTCATCTTTTTGGATTGATGTGACGTCTGATGGCAGGTTTTTTTAAGTTGTTATGAGTGTAAAAACATTGTGCAAATTTCAATAATTGTTTTTTTTTTTTAAGAGAGAAGATGTTATTTTAACAAAACTCTCTTAAATGTTAATGTTTTCTTTAAGAGAATATATAGAAACAGTATTGCCATGTTGCAAATATTAAATTAATACAAGGGATAATGAATTTTAATTCGTTGGCTTATAGTTTAAATTTATTTTATTTTAGTTACTTTTACAAACTCAAATTTTATGTAAATTTTTTTATTTTAAAAAGTTTAAAATAATTTTTAGAAATACAACTGTTCTTTATTATCAAAATTATTATAAAATTTCATTTTACCTTTTGAAAAGCTTATTTTATATAAGAAGAAAGGGGCTTTTTAAAAATCAAATTATTTTATCTTTCCTTAAGGATAAATTTCTTCTTAAGGTCCAGTAAAAATACACAAAATAAAATCAGAATTAAACGTAATATGTGGTAAGTGAAATGCAAGAAGGGCCTATTACCAATTATTTGTTTCTTTGGATGAAAAACTCCCTATTAAATTATTATAAATTAGTACGTAATTCAATTAAATTTACATATTTGTGTAATAAATAAATAAATTTACAAAATGTATTTTTCTTGCCGGCACCAGTTTACCCAGTTTGTTATTGTTGTTGTTGTTATTTGCTAGAATTATTATTTTTACTTCAAGTTTAGGTTTTAACAAAAACGTGGCAAAATATATTTTAATATTGTGTTAGCAATTAAATGTTGATATTTAAATAAAAATGTATTTAAAAAATGAAACAAATGACAAATTTAAAAAATTTTTCACTCACAATTGCTATTTGAAATTCGGTCTTTTTATATTTTAATTCTGGTTTTTCGTTATTATTGTGATTTTTTTTTATAGATTTAAACAGCTGTTGTTTCAAAAATACACAATACATTTAGATTTCTTTCCTTCTTTTTTAAAACAATTGTTTAGAGAGTATAATTTTAATAAACATCGAAATATTGTAAATGGAATTATAATTAAAACTACAAGCGACATCTGTTACATGAAGTTTTTAGTCTATCAGAGAATTACTGTTAATACCTTTGTAATTTCCTACAATAAAATTGCGATTCATTTTGTATCGAAAAAATCGTTAACTATGTCACAGATATTTCACAGCAAAAGTCTAGATTTCTATGAAAAATTAAAAATATCTTATTAATCGTTTAAATCAAAATATCTTATTAATCGTTTAAATAAAAATTCGCGACAACATGCTGATGTTTTAGAGGGAATCTCTTTTCAGAAGGAAAAAGTTGAGATCTTCATCAAGGCGCAAATATTTTTTTACTATGTGTTTAAAAATAATAAAATAAATATCAATTTTAAACTCAAATATACAAACTTTTTTTCAAATTAAATTATATAAAATATGATTGAGTTAAACCATAGTTGAATTTGATGAAAGACCATAATAATAACAAAACACAAAAACAAGTTAGCCTGCAATTGTTTTATTTTTGCGACAACCACACAAAACAGTTGGCTATTTATAGATCGTGTTGTAAACAAAACAAAACAAACAAATAATAACTTTTGCAGATCTTTGATCATGTTTATTAAAAAAAAACAAAAAACAAAATATTACTGTCAGTTCAAGTATTTAGTTGTAGTGCATGTTGTTGCAATTACACCAAAAACCAGGCCTAAACCAACTGCCGCCAACTTCGTGTTGTTTTTCTTGAAATAATAATGTACCATTTACAAACATGACAACCGTTGAGAGCTAAAATGATATATAGTCATTAAACGGCAGCATAACTATAAGTTGAGGTTTAATAATATTAAACATTTTTAGAATTCTACTTAGTCATTTACACTATGAGATGGATCATAAAATATTGCCTCAATGATTCGATTTATCTAATATTTGGAACATATACATATCGAGTATGGTGTGAAATAATGTATTGTCCATACAACATATATTTATTTATTTATTTATTTATTTATTTATTTATTCAATAAATCATACGGTATTTATTTCGTGGAGAATAACTTAAATGATTTTTATGTTCAATTACATTAAAAAAAAGGACTCCGAAAAATTCAAACTTCAAAAGGTCATAGGACCAAAATTCGAACTAACTTTGAAAACGCTGTTGGGGGTTTTTCTACGCTAAGGTAAACTTTCATTTTGCGTTGAAATTATTGAGCAATTTTTTCTTGATGCACTGTGGTACTTAAAAAATTTCTGCACTTCTTTTGTTGAAATACGAAACGGAGAAAATAATACATGGATAAGCCAGATGATCGTTATAGAACTCAAGGCTTAGAGTGGACTGTTTCTAACTACGATTACGACTTACAAGCCATTATTTTCCAATTCAATCCTTTATAAATTAAATTGTAAAATACAATTTAAGACAAATAACTTGTCGTAATTGGTTTAAAGATACTAAAGTCATTAAACTTTTATTTCAAATATTTTGTAGCTCAGAAGTTAGTAAAAATCGAAAATTGATAAATCTGTCCCTTCACATATGTAAGGTAATATACTGATCGATCATGCAGTGTGATCAATGGTTAAATATTGGATTAAATATTATTTTGCTGTAACTCCAATAATCAAACAACTGTTTTATTTTTATTATAAAATTTAATTTAAATTTAACTTGTTTTAGTGCTTTTTCGCACTCAACGATCAGTTTTATATTTTTTTTATGATCAATAGCTGGATTTTTCTCTTATATTGATAAGTTTTATATTTTTGATATGTTTTTAAATGTTTTAAAAGTTGTTGCTAAGTGCACATTTTTATGGTTAAGTATATGTATTTGGTAAATTTTACGTTTTTGTAGATTTTTGCAACAAACGTCAATAAATTAATAATAATTTTTGTTTTGTAATTGTATTTGTAAGTGAATTAAACGCCATATTGTTGCCCATTTTTTCCAACAAACTTGGATGTTTTTGTTTTTTTTTCTTTCTTAGTTTTTGTCATAATTTTGTGAAAATGTCTTCGAAAATGTAGGTTAAAGATTTTTTTTAAAAGAGTTTTTAACTAATGAATCATTCCATTTCAACAAAGGCTTTGTTATAACGGGCAAAGAAATTTTAGAAGGATGAAATTGAAAATTTATGGCAGACAGCTGTTTTAAAGTGAAATTAAAGCAAAAAATTAAATGAAATGAAATTACTGTTTTTAGTTATTTAGTTATATATCAAATGGGGTCTGATATAAGAAAACAAAAATAAAAAATAACTCTTAATTATTAAAAAATACAAATATCTCTTAAGTTTTTTTTTTAAATGTTGATCTTTCTTATATATGTGGAGAGTTTATTGCTTTAGTTTTACAAAAAAAAGAGTTATAATTTTTGTTTACTCTTTTCGTTATAACGTGTATTCTTTCGTTTAAAAATTATAATTATTATTATTTATTTTTTATTTTGTTTGTAACAAATGATCTTTTTTTGCATTAATTTAATTTAAATAATACAAAAGAAAAAACACAAGACTTATGTAGCTAGTGTGAGCTTTGTTCACAATATTTTTTTGTTATTGTTGTGTATATATGTATGTATGTATAGTATTTATCTCGTCTACCAACACTACCATCATAAACAAACTGCCATTAAGTATTACCAGCTACACTACAGCTGCTGCTACCCACATTTCTTCTAGCTGTTTCGTATGTTCGGCTGATTGTCTGGCTGGTTGGTTGGTTGACTGCTCAGCCATATGTGCTGCTGTTTTTTTTTCTGTATTAAACCAAAAGTTAAGATCAGTTCAATTTGTGACTCGATCGCGAACACATTGTTTTTGATCGTAAAGCTGACTGACGCAAATATTAAATAAAAGTCAGAAAAATAAAATACAAAAAAAAAACAAAAACGAGAAGAGTATTTTATTTTAAATTAATTGTGCAAATTTTAATAAAGAAAAAAAAAACGCCATTATTGTGTATATGATGTTTAGATTTAACGAATTTTCGAAATTTTGTAAAAGTTTTTTTAATTTAAAGTGAGGTTGTGTTTTTAACTCAATTTCTCAAACGATTTCTTTGTTATTGCTTTTGTTTGAGAAAAAGCCTTAAAGAATTCACAACGAAGTGAGAGTGTTTTTGTTAATAATTTGTTTAAAAAATTAAGAAGAAAAATGTTTTAACAGTAAAATATTCAAAGAAAAAAATTGTACGTAAAGTTAAGAAAACTAATTTATAAAAGGAATCACATAATACGAGAGAATCAACAAAAAATTCAGAAAATAAAATCAAAATGGTTTTAACAAAAAACAAAAACAACTCTGTAAGCCGCAGCACTGATGTCAGTGTTAACAGCAGTAACTGTTTGTGCAACTTTAACAGTAACATAAATACCAAAAATTTATTAATATTAAATAAAATAAATTATGCCAAAACTAAACAAAATTACTACCATAATAGCAACAACATTAGCCGAAAAGTGTTTAAATTAAAATTAATAATTGCAATTTGCTGTCTGCTGCACAGTGTCTCCATAATACAGGGAGCTGCCGTCTATACAAGTATGTGTTTTATCATCAACAACTTAAGCAACCTTTAATATTAAAAATTTCATAATATATGGCCGGTTTTTTTTTTAAGTCTTATTGATATTTGAAATGTTCATCTAACATAGATACAAAAATATGTATAAGGAAAACATATTATTAATTTGTTTGTTTGAATTCGGTTTTATTTGAGCTGATCAAAGTCAAGTTTTTATAACTACTTACCATCCAAAAAGATGATGAAGTATATTGGGTTAATCATTCCTTGTGTAACATCAACTTTGATTTATCGATTTCCGTTCATTTGTAGGTCTATTGAAAAACAAATAGTGCTCTGGGGGGTCCAAAATATTTCCAGGAACACAGGGTGTCCGTAATAACTCCAATTCTTAATTTTGTATCTTTTAAAAAGGATCAATGTAAACTCGAGATCCACCCAATTTACAATATTGGTAAAAGAACAAGTTGCAAATGCAGATTCGGCCAAGTCGAATATAACTTCCTCACTTGATTTTATTAAAATTTTATAAAAAATTTAACACATTTAATATAACAAATGTTAACAATATTAAAAAAGATAATAATTACATTTTGTATTAAATGAAAATGAACCTAATATAACAAAAACCTATAATTATAAATTTGAACTAAAATAGATACATACATATTGGAGATCGCAGGGTAGTTAAGTTAAGGATAGAATAGATAAAGTTGTAATCAGTTTAGAATGCAGCCGTAATGCAAATACAATGCAAAATCTTTGCCACTAACTACCATCTATATTACTTGGTGACAGTAAAATAGTCAATAGCATTACGTTTGCATAACAAAAACACATTATATTATATTTTCATTAAACCAAGAATGCGTATTATAACTCATTTTAAAAACTATCGCTTAATATTTGCTTTTATTATTTAACTATTTATATAAATAAAAAAACAAACAAAAATAAATAAATAAACTTTGATTTTTAAACATCTACAGAAATTTAATTATAGTTACAATCCAATTAAACTGGTTTTTAAAGTGACCGTAATTGACCGTTAGTTAGTTAGTAAATATATATTTTTTTATTTCTCTCCTCAGTTGGCAATTAAACGATGACGATGGCATCACACGATTAGAAATGGATTTTATTTTTAAATATTAACTATAAACAAATAAAAGCAAAAAAAAAAAATAAACTAATATGTCCATGATAACTATTAAAAATTTAAATTAATATGTATTTAACCATCATATGTTTTATCATCAAGTGTTAATTAATGAATCAATAATTAATTAAAAAATTATTTCAACAAAACTATTTAAACATTTGAAAATTTCCTATGATTTGGCAATAAATCTTTTTATTTTTTTTTAATTTACTAGTTTAGCCGGTAACTATGTAGTTTCAAAATTTAATTAAGTTATATTTTTTCTAGACTATAAAATATTAATTCTCTTTAAATCATTAAACAAACAATTAGCAACACATTTAAGTTTGTTTTCTCATCTAATGCCAGTTTTTCCCCCCATGTTAACAAGTTTAAATTTGTTTTTGTTAATTTATAATACTATTTATAAAAAGCTATTAAAAAAAATGTAATAAAATTGACTAGATAAAATATGCACAATAAAGTTCAGACCCGAAAAAAAGTTTGAAATCTTAGATAAGAGTTGTTATGAAAATTGTTTTGTTTTTGGCCTAAAATTCGTCTAAAAGATAAAATTATTTAATATGTAAAAAAGCGTCTTTTCAAGGTATAACCCAGATAATATTTGTACGATTTGAAAAAAATATTGCAATTGTAAATAATTCTTTTTTTTTTTTTTATTTAAAAGTTTTGGAAGTTTTTTTTATAAAATATTCCACAGACATGAAGAAAACACATTTTTATGGTATAATTTTTTAACAAAATAATTTTGTTTTTATTAAGTGATTAAGAAATAATCTTAATTTAACAAAAGTTTATAAGTTGTCTGTGTTTTAATTTAAGTCCATTTTAAGATCCGCTACGATCTTCATCAGCATCCATGTGCCTTTTAGTGTTGGTAGTAAAGATCTTTGTTTTAACCCACACTTCTGAAGAATTAGAATACGTAACTTCATCACTTTACATATTTTAAATTTTATATCGTGAAAATCATTTAAGATGTTAGCTATGCTTTTGAAGCATGATAGGGCTCGGAGAGGACTACCTATTTACTTTATACAAAACTTGTTTGGTATTGAAAATGAGCAAAGACAGGTACAAAAAATCCATTTGACATTAATCCATGGCCAACAACAATGTCAGCAAAAATTGTAGACTGTTCATTGTCAGAATAAAGTCCAAATTACATAAACGCGTAGTCAGCAGCAACAGCAGTATCAGCAACAATTATCAGCTGTTCACTGTCAGAATAACATATTGCTGCATATTTAAATGTATGCAGCGACCACTATTTCATTTATTTGCTCACTCTCTTTGTCTCGCTCTCAATATGAAAGCAGCGCAGTGAATTTAGAAGCAGGACTAAGGCCCAAATTACAATCACGAATGCAGCGACAATTTAAAATCACTATTGTGTATTTGACTCTTTCATTTCTTTGCTCACATTCTTTGTTTCGCTCTCAATAGGATAGCTGCGCAGTGAATTTAGGAACAGGGCTAAATAAAATAGGGCACTGCAAACTGCTGCTGACCATAACAAACAGTGCATTCTAAATTAGCAGCTGATTTTGACAGTACACACTGCTGCTGCCTACGCGCTATTGAAATTTGGGCTTAAATAAAACAGCAGGGAAAACTGCTGCTGATCAAATGTTATCAACTCAATAACAAATAGTGTATTCTAAGTTGCAAGATAAACAAAAAATACACGGACATAGTTTTTGTTGCATAAAATTCACAATTTTTAAGATTTGAGAAAGTTAAGGAGGATAATTCAATCCATATTTAGGCCTTTTATTGCCTTTTTAATTACTATTTATGCTTAATAATCATATAATTGTTGTTTGTTTTATAAAATAAATGACTATTTAAAAACAAGATTCTTTTTTTAGATAGAATTTTGTCTTTTTAATGATCTCTTAACTCGTGTTTATTTTTTTATACGACAAATAATAATTTTTTTATCTTATAAGTAGTTTTATAATTTTTCAAAATTTTGTATTCATATATATTTTTTTTTTGCTTAATTGCTCTTTTTTAACGAAGTAGAAACAAGCAAACAAAAAAATTTTTTTTTTTTTACGGAACATTAAAATCTAAGTAACAAAAGGCCAGCTTACAANNCTTACAAATGAAGCATGTTTCAATTTCAGTTTCAAGGATAATTTTGAAATACAAATGAAACCATTTATAAGCGTGATCAACAGCACTAACTAAATGGCCAAGAACTAAGTAAACTTTGATAGAGTTAAACAGAACTTTTAAAGAATTTATTTCCTATAATAATCTACAAAATTTGTTCAATATTTAATAAAACATTTAGTTTGTTTTAATCTCTTCTCTTCAAATAATATTTAACAAGTTCTATTTATAGCTCTTGCAACATGTTTAAATTCTTTCAAGTTCCGCCTGTTAATCAGACAACAACAACTATCACCACCAGCCATTAGGAAAAACCAGTGCAGTCAAGTGCATCAATAATGTTTGACTACATTTAAAATTACTCGCTAAAACTTGAAAGTTTTCCCTCTATTTACAAGTACCTTCATTATTACATTGTTTTCAAAAGATAATTTTGGAAAAAAAAGTTATTTTTTTAATATAAAAACAACAAAAACTTTTCATGATTAAGTAAAAACTTGTTTGTGTTCATAGTTTTTTAGTGCACTTTAGTTTTTAACGGGGCGTAATAAATTAAATATGATCAAAAATAATGCTTTTGGCTGGGAAAGTACATTATTAAATTATAAAGTTAGAATTGATAGGACGGATGTGATTTTTATTTTTGAAACAAAGAAACTATAAGATTGAAATGTTTAATAAAATTTGAAATTTAAATAATGATAGAAAGCATATTTTGCACATTAATATATTAATGGGAAATTACAAATAAATTTTAACTTCATTTTTTAATCCTTGCAAACTTATAAAAATATTAAAAAAAAAAAATGGTAAAAAAAATACATAGTATTACTATTATTTTTGGCTATGTTCGAAAATTCGAAGTTGATTTAAATTTTTTTCAAAAAGCTGAAAAATGTTTAAAAACAAATAAAAATTAAATAAATTTTTTATCATTTTTATCACTCATGTTCGAAAAACTCAAGGTTAATTTAAAAATTTCGAACTTAAAAAACAGATGCAAATTTATGAAAATATATTATGTAAATAGTACTATTTAAATAAAATAATGATATTTGTTATCTTTGCCATGTTCGAATTCTATTGAAAATTTTTGAAATTAAAAAAAATCTATAAAAATAAACAATATTTGAATTAATATAAATTTTAGTTACACAGAAAAAAATTGATTTTTTTTTTTA
The DNA here is from genome assembly GCA_001735545.1 of Phormia regina. Lineage (NCBI taxonomy): Eukaryota > Metazoa > Arthropoda > Insecta > Diptera > Calliphoridae > Phormia > Phormia regina. The sequence goes on from MINK01188674.1 coordinate 11,248, forward strand.
TAAAATTATTAACTAAATTTAATTTAATTAAATTATTTATTAATATAATACATTTTCTAATTATATTAAATATATATTTTAAATAAATTAGCAGTTCATATAAAAATAAAAATAAAAATAAAAAGAAAAATAAATAAATAAATTAAATTTGAGTCGTTTTTCAAGATATTTCAGCTCATTATATCTATTTCTATTTTGAT
>MINK01188675.1:939-11108 GCA_001735545.1 Phormia regina
ATAAACATTGCTACCATGAACACGGTATTATTGAAATCAACAAAAAACTGCTATGTAACAGTTGTGGTGATCATGTTGTAACCATGTTTTTTCTCTGCGTGTATGGAGAAAATTTATGTCAACCATATATAATTTTTTTAAGAATTTTAAAAATACCGGTTTTTGATATATAATGGTTTTAATTTTTTTATCTCCAACTTTGACCTTTGAATTTTTGATGTAAGAAACTAAATATGTATCGTTATGAAGGTAATATTCTTGTCTATAGAATGCAACAACTACTAAAGATGTACCGTGTATATTTAAGAAGTTATCAGTAATTAAATAGATATTCAATTGTAAAGAGAAAGAAATATGGGTTTGAAATTTCATGGTTCAGAAACACTTGCAATGTTCAATGCATGTAGCGAGTTTTATTGAAATCGGAGATGTTAAATCCGATTGCTGTCCGTTATGACAAGGAATCACTCTATTTTTATTACTATTATTATTATTATTTTTTTTTTGAAAATTTGGTGAAAATTTTGATCCATAACTCTGAAATTCTTAGGAAAATAAAACAAATTGTTGACACACTTTGTGCATCTTTTGGTGTATCATTTATCAAAATCCTTTAAATGGTTCTTGAGTTATCGTCTAAATTTGACAAATCATTCTCAAATTTTATAGTGTGACCGCTATATAAGTTGATGATATTAGTCATGCCTATAAAAAATCGATATGTGATAGAAAAAAGTGAATGCAAATTCTTGTTTAATTCGTCAAAATCCATCTAGTCCACCTCTTTTTGTTTCAAGAAAAATTAAAAAATGTTCTTTTGGTCACCACTGTATTTCTACTCAATTGTATGTAAAATGGGTATTTTTACTTAACTGTGAATAAGAACATGATTAATGCATCAATTTTGAAGATACATACCTAATTTTATTTGCAGCATTACCAGCTTTAAAATAAAAATGATAAACTGAAGCATTTTTGATGTCTTCATTTATTAAAAGAAATTTAAAGAAGGATTTTTTTGCACTTATTTCAAAATAACTTTAAAACTATTGATTACATTAAAAAATTAACTTTAGGTAATTTGAAGATATTTTTATTACATTTTTTTTGTGTATCACCTATGTCAAACGTCCACACCGTTACTGAGTTATGAACAAATACACTAGAGAATTGGTCTCATTATTGATGAAATATTAGACATGCCCATAAAAAAATCCAGATCAGATGGAAAAAACTGAAAGCAAATTCATGTTTAACGCATTAAAATGCATCAAGTTTTAGTAAAGGATTTGTTTGTCGTTCAGTGTTTTCATTTAAATTTTATAATTTAAATTATAAATTTATCTCTGATAGTTATTCAAACAAATATGAACAAGTTTGAATTTTATATTAGTAAATAATATTTAATATTTTCTATTTATCGTATTTAACTATAATGATTATTGTATATTCTTTAATATAAAACTAAAAGTCACAAAAAGGATATTATATTCATAGGTTTACAGGGATAACATACAGATACATACACAATTTTCTTTTGCTGCTAAGTTTAAAATAAATTGTTGTTCGTATTTTATAAGTGTATTTACCATGCTTTTAATATAATGAGTTATATTAACATAGTAATGACAATAATAACAACAACAACTACAATATCATCATTATCATCGACAACAACTCATCAAAATTCATTCTCAAAGGCCCAGCAAAATTCAACAAAAGAGTGACAGGATACCAACACATTATAATCATCAGAAATATTATTGTCATCATACTCATCAACATCAAGTTCTTTATAGTAGTAGTATGCGTTGAGTAACATCATCATCATCATGAACATCTTCATTTGTTGTAGTAACATTATTGTCATTATCGTTATCATCATAATCAATTTAATTTCATACACAAACAATTAAGTATCTCTATGAGAGTTGGAGGCATCTTTCATCATACACACTTAAACATTGTCGGTACTTAAGGTTAAGGGTGTTCATTTAAACAATCGAATAATTGAAGATTAACAGACGTATTCACAAAAAAACAGAAAAAATAAATAAATAATAATGTATGTTTGATAAAGGTTTACTAATTTTTTGTATGTAAATTTCCATCAGAAAAAGTTAGTAAACATGTATCAAACATACATTATTTTTTTGAATACGGCTGTAAGATTTTTATCCTATACAAAAACCTTTTAATGTGTTACACATAAACTTACAATAAAACTAAACGGTAGGATGGATTTGTCAAACATTATTATAGCGCTTCAGTTGTTATAGGCTAGTGAAGAAATATGTTTCCGGGACTATTAAGTAAGAAACAACTATTATGATTGGACTATGTCATGACCGTAAATAATACATATGAAATTTATAAACATAAAAGCAATCTTATTTTGTATATTGGGCAGATTTAAATCTGTTATGAACAAGTTAAGTCATAATTATGATTTCACATATTTTTAGTATATTATGTTAATCTAATATAATATGTTTTAATTTTAAGGTTTGTGGAGTATATGAGTCATATCAGTTTCATGGAGTACTATGTCAAAAAACACTTAAGACCTGCAGTGAAATTCATTTTTCACAGTCGATGTTTCGAATCTTGAGTCGATCTAGTTATGTCCGTCTGGGTCTGTCTGTCTGTCTGTCTGCTCTTGAAACAGGATAGGTGTTCGAACGATTTCAAACTGAGGGAAACTAGAGAAACTTACTCAAAAATTTATTTTTTTATATTAGATTGTTGAGAATTGGAAAATGGCAATACTTAGAAATCACAGGGGGTGTCCGGTACAGTGGTATGAATGGACAATTTTTGTAAATAATCTGTAACTTCTAAGCGTTTTGCATTTACATGTTGGTATTTGCCAACAGAGGAGTAAGCCAATTTTAAGTTGGGCATGAGAAGGTGCGCCCTATACATTTCCGCTTCAAGTTTGGAGCTAGTGGAGGCGCGCAAAAAAAAGAAGTATCTCTGACATACGAAAATTTTAATCGCTTGCCAAAATTTTTGTTTCTCGTCCCAAACTGAATATATTTTATAACTATATTGTAGATCCAATAAGACCTACAAAAATACATCCTTCCATGTTTTATATCGTATAGATTTTGAGTTTATTTGTGTTTGAATTTTAAAGTAGTGCCCTAAATGTTTCATAAGTGTTGGTTGTCAGTTTTTCATATATATCCTACGTATTTCTGACCGATTTATTAGTTTTTTCTTTAACTAGTTTAAGAGACAAAGTATAATCTATTGAATAAAAACTAATTGACGTCGATATCTTTACCAAGTCTCATAAATAATATATTACGATTTTTTGTGTTTTGCACGAAAAAGTTATTTCACTCTTTCTTCTCTTAATAATAAGCTACAAACTTTAAGATAAAAAACAATTCCCAGATAATCGAATTGGTTATAGTACACCACTTCATCTCGGATATAGGTTTGATTTTTTAATCATTATTCTCAAATCACAAAGCATGAAATCTTGTGTGTTTGTTAAACTTGCATACAGTTTAGGAATCTTATATTAATATCGTTGTTTAACAGAGTGTTCAATCATAAATCTAACTGTGGAGACTTCGGAGTTCCATTGGTGACTTTCTTAGCCTATTACCTTGAGTGGCTTTCCGCGGCACTATATCGCCCCGCTTCATCTGCTCATACTATAGCAAATATCCAATCAATCGGAGTTGAAAAGATACAAATTTTAAGTTTTTAAAAGTTCGATTCTGCTTCATGGTGTGCAATGCTTACATATTACCATGTGTTGTATGGTGTATGTAATTGTTATTCTTTGTATTGCTGTATTCTTATCCTATTCTTATTACTTCATTCTTATCTTATTCTTATTCTTATTCTTATTCTTATTCTTTATTCTTATGCTTATTCTTATTCTTATTTCTTGGAGTGTCTATATTCTATTCTTATTCTTTTCTTATTCTTATTCTTATTCTATTCTTCTATTTCTTTATTTCTTATTCTTATTCTTATCTAGTTCTTATTCTATTCTTATTTATTATTCTGTATTCGTATTCGTTATTCTTATTCTTATCTTATTGCTTATTCTTTATTTCTTATTCTTTATTCTTATTCTATTCTATTCTTTTCTTATTCTTATTCTTATTTTGCTTATTCTTTATTCTTATCTTATTCTTTTCTTATTCTTTTATTTCTTATGCTTATTCTTTCTAATTCTTATGCTTATTCTTATTCTTATTCTTTATTCTATTCTGTGATTTCTTATCTTATTGCTTGTATTCTTATTCTTATTCTTATTCTTATTTCTTTATTCCTTTATTCTTATTTATTTCTTATTCTTTATTCTATTCTATTCTTATTCTTATTCTTATTCTTATTCTTATTTTCTATTCGTATTCTTTATTTCTTATCGTTATTCTTTATTCTGATTCTTATTCTTTTTAGCTCTTATTCTGGATTCTTATGCTTACTCTTTATTCTTATTCTTATTCTTATCTTTATTCATTCTTATTTTCTACTTCTTATTCTTCATCATTCTTATTCTTATTCTTATTCTTATTCTTTTTTGATTCTTGATTCTTTCTTATCTTATTCTTATTCTAATATTCTTATTCTTATTCTTATTCTTATTCTTATTCTTTATTCTTATTCTTATTCTATCTATCTTATCTTATTCCCTTATTCTATTCTTATTCTTATTCTTATTCTTATTCTTTTCTATTCTATTCTTATTCTTATTCTTATTACTTATTCTTATCTTATTCTTATTCTTATTCTTACTTATTCTAATCTTATTCTTATTCTTAATCTATTCTTATTCTTATTCTTTATCTTATTCTTATTCTTATTCTTATTCTTATTCTTATTCTTATTTCCTTATTCTTATTCTTATCTTAATTCTTTATTCTTATTCTTATTCTTATTCTTATTCTTATTCTTATTCTTATCTTATTCTTATTCTTATTCTTATTCTATGCTTATTCTTAATTCTTATTCTATTCTTATTCTATTCTTATTTTATTCTTATCTAATTCTTATTCTTATTCTTATTCTTATTCTTATTTTCTTATGCTTATCTTATTCTTATTCTTATTCTTATTCTTATTCTTATTCTATTCTTTATTCTTATTCTATTCTTATCTTATTCTTATCTATATTCTTATTCGTATTGCGTTTATTCTGTTTATTCTTATTCTTATTCTTATTCTATTTCTTTATTTCTTTATTCTTATCGTGTTCTTAGTTCTTATTCTTATTCTTTTCTTATTCTTATTCTTATTCTTATTCTTATTCTTATTCTTAGTCTTATTCTTAGTCTTATTCTTATTCTTATTCTTATTCTTATTCTTATTCTTATCTTATTCTTATTCTTAGTCTTATGTTCTTATTCTTATTCTTATTCTTATTCTTATTCTTATTCTTATTCTTATTCTTATTCTTATTCTTATTATTTTAGTTTTTGGTAAGAAGCAATAATTTATTCCAAAATTATTTGATTCTGGCCCATTGTGCACTGCTTAATACATATGTATCGATATTATTATTATTTTTTAGTTTTTGACCTATAAACGAATTTGATTAATTTAAAAAACCAAAACGTTATAAAAGTATTTATTAATATCAAAAATGCATTTTTAAATAGCGAAGTATTTAAATTGTTCAAAATATAAATTAAAAATTCCAAAACTTCTTTGCAAAAACGAAGTCCATAGCATAAACTACGGCTTCGAAAACTCGAATATCGGATTTTAAACCCGCTTTGTTAGGCATATCTTCGCCATTTACAAACTGATTTTTAATAGCTGAATTCTCGAAAAGATTTCCAGTCGTTTAATATATATATTATATAAGTCAGTTTTTGGTGGGCTTCATAAACTCTATTTCTACCGACACACAAATAGAAGGACATTCAGAATATATAAACTTTTCTTTAAAAACAAGAAAATAACTTCAGATTTTAATAGAGACGTAATACGATCTTGAATATTAATCCGAATTGAATGATATATTTCACAGGTTCCCTTTTATATTTATCTCAGAATGTAAGTCCAATTAGCCAAAATTTAAGGGACACCCTACTGCTCATACTTATATTTATGCATTATGTACATTTTCTATGCTCTAAAACTTGAGTTTGAATGAAGTTTCAATTTCGAAATTATTACTTATTATCTTTGTTTAGAATCTCAAAAGCTGTAAAAGAATCTTTAATATTTACTTCCTTTCAAGCATTTAATTGTATTAAAGTGAAAATTATGTTTATATTTTATGTTTAAATGGTCATTTATTAAATTTATAATATAATTTTCATACTTATGTGTAACATTTAGTAGATAAAATGTATTTAAATTGTATGTAAATGTGTGGGCATTTTTGAGGGTTTTTATTATTTTGTAAAATTTATTTTTTTTTTTTTTTTTTTGATGTTGATATTATTTTTGGTTTTTGTTTTGTAAAACAACCTCAATTTAATTTTATACCCAAATAGTTGTTTTGTAAAATTGTAATTAAAATATTTTATATTTAATTTTCTAGTCAAAACAAAAGGGTTATTAGGAAAAATAGAAAAAAAGAAAACAAATTGCCAATATGAATGTTAATTTTTGATAAATTTAAGACAAATATTTGGACTTTATTCCCATAAAATTTAAAAAATATATATAAAGATAAAGATTTTTAATTATTTATTTGTAACAGACTAATAATCTTTAAAGTTTTAATTTTTTAGCACATTTTTCCTAGGGGTTTATATAAAATATTTATGTTATACCTCGAATCTTTTTACCTTTAGGGTTTCACCATGTTTTCTATTTAAATTTTCTCATTTTCAAATACATAATTGTTATGAAAATATACACAATTTGTTGTTTTTTAATGTTTTAAATTAATTTTTAAAATAAAAACCTGTAAAAACCACAAATGCTTGTTAGTGTTGAAATTTCAACAAACAACCACAATTTAATAGTTATGCTAATATTCTAAAAAATATATTATATGTATGTATGTTTATGAAATGATATATTTGTATATTTTTAAATAAAAAATTTGGGTATTCAATAATTTTAATTAAGGGGAAATTATAAAGATAGTATGAGGGTAAAATAAAAGCAACAAAATATTGGTTGTAAAAAAAAAAAATTAAAAAATAATAATAATTAAAAATATTTATCGTATATCACCGACATTTATGAACCGATCTTGCTGAATTTCAATAGCAAAATTCTCGCATAGATTTCAGATCATTTGATATATTGATTGTATATATTAGTTATCGGTGGGCTTCGTAAATGCCATTTCAACCGACATTCGAACGAACGGACGGAACTGGTCATATGTTCATCGTTTCTTACAAGGATCCACAAAATATCAACATTTTTTGTTCTCCGACGAAAATTGAGAAAATTAGAAAATGTTTTGTTTTTGGAAATAACTGTATAACTTGTAAACCGTCGAAGATAATCTTAATGAAATTATATATAGTTAGAGCTGAGGTGACCATGTATAATCTCATCATACCATCGCAGGTGTGTCATTTTTAGAACTTCGATAATTCATTTATGATAAAAAATAAACTTGGAATATAGATAACCCTCTTTATAAAAAATACATTTATATTTGTTATCACTTTTAGTTTAAGAGATATTCTGGTCGAAAATTTTTTTAATTATTTCTTTTCAAATTAGCGGGCTTAATATTAAATAAAAATTTTAAATAATATTGCTGTAAGAATCATATAATTCCGATAAAAAGTTTAATTGATCTGAAAGTAGTTAAAAACGAGAGAAGAAGGTATAGTCGGTCAAGCCCGACCATATGATACCCTACATCATTACTTATGTGTACCAATATGCGGCAAGGAGCTAATTATGGACCTATACTTGTATTAAGTGAAAAATAAAAATTACTATAACACAAAGATTCACATGTATTTGTGCACTTTTTGGTGATTCTCGAAATTGTGTCTTATATGGGAGCTATGGTAAATTATCGGCGGATCTTCATGAAATTTGGCGCATAGACTTATTTATGTTAAATTTCATTAAAATATTTCAATTCTTAAGGTATGTTTTAGTGTTAAAACTCTATTCCGGGAGAACATTTGTATGGGGGCTATGTGAAATAATGGGCCGATCATGACCAAAATCAATAGGCTTTGTCCAAAAAAAATTATACGTATCAAGTTTCATCAAATTATCTCTAAAATTGCGACCTGCACTTTGCGAACAAACTTTACATGGACAGCCAGCCAGCGAATCAGACGGACGGGCATAGTTAAATCGACTCAAAAAGTGATTCTGAGTCGAACGATATTCTTTTCTCTGCGTTACAATATTTGCACAAACACATAATAAACAAACCACCTTTGGTGGTGTAGGGTATAAAAAACGAAAATCCCAAATATGGTTTTTTTCACATATTCTGCTATATAATCCATATTTTTCCGAAGTCTCGTAGATTTTGATTGAAAACTTTTAACAACATATTGTATTTTCTTGAAGTGCATTCCGTTTGCCGATTCTTGCTTTGGGATTTGAGAAAATATAGACTAAAGTCAAGACTTTCATATAAAATGGGTTGAATTCGTGATGGTGTGTACCTTGAGCATTTGATTTATTTGATTTTTTTTTTTCATTTTGAAGATACCTTTCAAAAAAGTATAAAAGTATTATGTTGTAAAAGAAAATTTTATTTTAGTCAAAAAAGAGTGTAGATACTTTTACGGCCAAAGAAACACATAATTCGTAATTTTTGCAATTTTCAAATTCAAAATCGTTTATTTTTGGACTCAATAATGATATCGACTTCAATAGATAATTTTGTTCTCTAATTAGTTAAAGTAAAAAGAAATAAAATCTGTCGGAAATACGGAAAAAAATGGATCAAGAACATGTTAAATTGAGGTTCTGAAAAATTCAAAAGCAAATAACTCAAAAACTATAACAGATAAATATGACATAAAAATACTTGTTTGCAGGTCTAAAATAATATATAAACATATTTAAAATCGGTCAAGTAATAAAAATTTGACAAGTTATTTAAAAGCTGGCATGCCAAAGGTGCTCTACTTTGTGCCTCCTCAACTCCGCCCCTAAGGAAGTTTGTTGCATTCCCTTTCCAAACTTAACGCTACTCTGCTACACCTACACCAAATTGGATAATAGGATCGTTTGCGAAAATTGTTATAAATCTTTTTGTCCTAAGATACAGGTCAATTCAGGTTAAGTCTACGCCTACACCAAATTTCATGCAAATTCAACCATTAGAATTTACACATTTATTTTCTAAAATTTTCGTTTCTGCTTCACTGTGCCATCCAAGACATAATTTGATCGTTTGTAAAAAGTATAATATTTTTTTGTCCTAAACTATAGCTCGATTCATATTATATATACATAGTATTGCGTATTTAAGCTCTTAGAAATTATATTGTAGTAATCCTGTTATTGTAGAGAATGTGTTAAGTTTGTTAAAGTTGATTATTTAGTGGCAATGATTTTTTAACAAACTTATTTGCTCTACTGTATAGTTTAGAAAATACATATTTTCCAATTTTTTTTGCTATTAGCCATATTGTGTATGTTTTTCGGCTTTAAGAATTTTTTTCGTATTTCAAAATAACTGTTTCTAATATCGTTTTAACTCACCACTACTAAAGATGTTTAAAAAATAACAGTTTTTAATATATTTTTAACTCACCACTACGAAACAAGTATATCAAAATCACACCACTAATAATGACAGTTAAAAACCAACAATTTATATTTCTAGTGCATACTTTTAGGATGTAATTTAATGTGAGTTTTATACGATTAATGTTAATAACAGTGTTCATTAGTTATAGAAAATTACTTAGTTTTGATTAAATTGATTTTTGTTACTAATTTAATTGGTTTATCAACTTTTTTTAATATAATTTATATATTAAAATATTTATATAAATGTACAAATGCGCAAAATGGTCTATATTAAATTTTATATTATCTAACTTCTACTTTTATAAAATTTTAATTTGGTTTCCAACTTATGTTTATATATAGTTATACAGTGCTTGACAATACAATGGAAACTTTTTCGAACTATTAAACAAATTTGGCAAAATTCTAAAGCATTTGAAAACACAATATTTTATGAACGTATTTAATTAAAATCTGATAATAAAAATCAAAATAAAAAGTATTCAGTAT
>MINK01188676.1:0-12066 GCA_001735545.1 Phormia regina
AAAGTTTTAAATATTTATTCATTTCTTAAAACGCTCTATTTCTGGACCGAAAAGAAACATGGATCTGAAATTTCATGTTTTCGGAAACACTTTCCAAAGGTCAATGCATGTAAGTCGCGTTAAATCCGATTGCTCTATGTTTTAACATGGAATCACTAATTAAGAATAAATTAGTTCTGTTTTTAACATTATTAAATAATTGTTGCTCAATATATACAAATTAAAATCCTTTCTCATATTGATAAAACTTTTCATTCATATTGTCAACATTTACAGTTGATATCCTGCAGTTGTGATTGCATTTCAACTACAAGTAATTATTAAACTGTCACATTTTAAAAGTTATAATTAAAAGCAAACATGGCATACAAACATAAACAAAGGAATTAAATAATGTCCTTGAATATTACAAATGCATATAAACTTATGTATAAATGTGTTTGTGTTTATATATGAACACATTGTGAAAGTCATTTGTTAATTAGTTTGTTTACGACATTTAAAATAAATACATACATATATAATAAAAAAAGCCAACACTGTCTATTAACGCAGTATTATGTAAGATTACAAAAAAAGAAAAACAAAATATAAACAAGAAATCAAAGTCAACAGGATTAAAAGTCAAGGATGGTAAAATTATCCATAAAAGAAATTTTATATAAATTTTTTAAATACTTAAAAATTAATTAAATTTTATAAATACTTAACAAAATACTAAATAGTTTTATTACAAAAATAAACAAACAATAAAAAAACTTATTGTTTATAATTGTTTTAGTAATATATTAAAATTCCAAAATTTTTTATTTAAAATTTAAAATATTTTTATATAAATTTCTATAAATTACCAAAAAAATAACTCATATATTATCATTATTATTTATTTTTACCAATTAAACAATTAATTTTAATTGAAATCTATGCTGCCAACAGTATGCCAAACCACAAAACTATACAACAACAATTACAACTTACAGTAGCAATAAGTAACTATGAAAAAATTTTCAATTTCATACACAAGCTAAAGAAGATTTAATTAAAATAAATTTCATTAATAAAAATAGCANAACAAAAAGTGAAGTAAAATNAATTTTTGTTTATTTNTTGTTTATATACAACCGGTAGGAAATTTCTTATAAAGATCACATGTATTATGTCATGTCAGNGTCTNTATTTGAATATTTATATTAATGACAGTACACCTGGGGTGCTTCGCTAGACCTATAGAATTGAAATATAAATNTTTAGCCTCTATATTCTGCACATAGATGAGAAAATATCTTTCTAATAGTATATTTTTTTATTGAAATCGGTTATAGATATATATTTATAGTNTTTCAATTGAGCTGTCAACACATCTTCACCTTCTTNCAATGGAAAATAATTTAATATCCAATATTAGTAAATATTTTATAGATTTTTTTATATATTAAAAAATTAAAAATTAAAAAATATTCTAAAATTTCTTNAGATCCTTTAATTCATATTTTAATAGTAACTATTTTAATTTATTTAAAAAATATTTATTGTGAAAACACGTTAAATATTATTTTATTTTCCGCATTCTGAAAACATATATTTTATTGAATAATAAATAATAATACTAAATTTAATTTCTTTAATAAATTAAGCAATCCATTTTATAATCCCAAAGACGTCGTTCTGTCTATGTGTCTGATAATTTAAGGTTCAATAGCACATAATCATAGTAACACATCTGCACAATGATAATCTATTAAAATTTAAAATTACGTTTTCCATCTTTCATAAAACAAATATTCATTTTAAAATTAGCAACAATTTGCTAATTTTATTAAAATAATAAATATAAATTAAATGAATAAATAACACATAAGTTTATTAATAGAAATTAACACAAACTTTTTATTTCCATNTNTTTTTCCCAAAGAATNTNTTTTTTTAATAATTTNATTTATTATTAAAGTCAGATATTTACACAAAACCGNTGAAAAGCCNTTGGNANACTAAAACAAAANATCCGCCCAAATTTTCAAATGGATNTCTTAAAAGCTTCCATTTTTGTTCGGTGTTTTGAAAAAGAATGCAAAGCTCTCTGTCTCTCTGTATCTTATNCCAGCACAAGTNGTTGGGGTATCATANGTTTGAGNTTATTTTTATAACGCTTTAAAAAAANNCGCCAAACCATTACATTAAAGAATATCGACTCAGAATCACTTCCTGAGTCGATTTTTATATGTCCTCCCATCTAACCTTTAATGTAAACGTTGAAATTTAGTACGTGGTTAATGATATACTCCGTTAAAATTGGTTTTGATCGGTCCATTATTCCACCTATTCCCCATACAAATATGTTCTCGGAATAGAGATTTAATTACTATAAATGCCTCACATAGCTACAGAGAAAAAATATCTCAAATTATTTTTTAATAAAATTACTAACTAATTTTGTATTGTAGTGTAATTATATTATTTATTAATTATATTAATAACTTTCTTTAAATTTACTTTTTTAATAGATTGTCAGATTTTAAAAAATTATAAAGAAAATTTAAAGATTTGTCTATAGAAAAAAAAAGAAATAAAATTAATTTAAATCAATTTTCAAAAATTTTTAACTCATTATATCTATTTAAGAAATATTATCATTTTGATGATTGGAGCAAAACCAATTAAAAATTAATTAATTTAAACAATTTCGTAATTGAAGTCGATAATTACTTTTTTCTGTGTATAGCGATACAAATAATTTCTATTTAAATGTAGATCTTTGTGCCAAATTTTATGAAGATCGGCACATAATTGATCATAGCTCCCATATAAATCCATTTCCATAACATGTACTCCTTCGAAAATTGTCACCTCTAGAACTAGTTCGTTCTATAGAACTTTGACTTAATTTTGTGGAATGGTTGTAACTTTTAAAAGTCATTCTATAGAAGTGTTAGGGAATCGTTTCAGAATTTTTTTAATTATATCCCTTTAGCACAGGTGTTTGTTATATCCATAATTTCCTTCGTAGAACAGAAAAGTTGAAAGTTAATATTTTCTGTATCCTTGTCAATGTTCGTTTGTCGGTTGAAATGGTCCTTATGAAATCAACAGATAACTTATACATATAAAAAATATATCAAACAATCGGAAATCATTTAGAAAATTTTACTATTGAAATTCAGCAAGATCGGTTTATAAATAGCAGAGATATTATAATTAAAAANCGGTACTTAAAAAAGNTTTACGAATTTNTGAAGCCTCTCTATGTATTTCGGGCTTNGTTTTTGCAAAAATGGTTCNNAATTTTTTTCTGAATTTTTGTGTACTAAAAATTAAAATGAAATGGAATAGTTCAATAATAACCGAGATATAAGCCAAAATGCTTATTATTTTATTTTTTTGAAGACCTTGTTAACGCTAAAGATTTCTGTATTTATACAGATCGATCATAAATATTTTTAAAAAATTTAAGATTTTTAATCAATCAAATTCGTTTATAAATAACCGAGTTATGGGTCTAAAACTGAAAAAATAATACACACACAAACGTGTAAATTAAGCATTGTATGTTGATTTATAAATTTAAAATTATAAAAAAATTTTATTTGTCAATGATGGTGAAGGTGGTGGAGAATATGAAATATTCGTCATAATTAAATATAAACACCGATCTAGTTTTTTACCATTTTTTATTTTAATGAACTATTTCGAAAATATAATTTTTTCAATCAAATTTAATTTCGTTTAACTCTTCTGTATTAGGTTTTATTTTTTTAATAGTTTTGTAATTTTTAATTTTAGTTAGTTCGAGTAATTTGTTTAGATAAAGAAGTCATAGGGCAAAAGTTCATAAAATTATTTTAGTAGCACAACAAAACTCTATTCCATAAGTTCAACCATTAGTGGCCAAAATACTATTTGAAAGTGCTGCTGATTATATTAGTTTTAGGACTAATGATTTTAGAAAGAGTATATTTAATATTTAATTTAATTTTATCCGAAATATTTTGCTTTCATTTTTCTGTGAAATAAACTTTATAAACTTATAAAAAATTAATTAAAAAAAAAAATAATTTAATCAAGCAAGAAATAATAATAATGATCAAATTATTTTCTAAATTTAATAAGAAAAACTTTTATCTGTTAAAATCCTCTAAATATCCAATTCCAACTGGCTATGTTTATAAATGTTATGTGCTAAAAATTTTACATTTGTCTGCGTAAGCAATAATTACATATACTTGCATATATTTTCAAAAAGGAAATAAAAAATGCATTCATATATATACATTTTCATGTAGTTGAAGTCTGTATCTACATGTGTATTCAAATGACTGGTATATTTTACAACAGAAAAACCTCAAAATTAAATTTTTTCGTATTTGTGTATTTCAAATGATTTTCTTTTCCTCTTTACTCAATTCAACATCATCATTTTGTTAGCATAAATAGGAGATGTAGTATGTCAAAAAAAAAATGTGTTCCTAGCAATATTCATCCCATAAGGATGAGGTTAACAAAAACAATTTTTTTTACCCAAAAACTACGAAAAATAAAAACCAAAACGAAAGAATTGTAACATTTAACACTACTAACGAAACCAATTTAAATATTCCATGGCACACAATGTTATATGTATGTTACCAATGTTCATATAAGTATACATGCAAATTCTATTGCTTTTTTCCAGATTGTGTATGTGTGTGTGTGTATTGATATTTGTGTCAGCAGCATTTGTTACACAAATTGCAGTATTTGCAATTAACTTGTTTTTCAGTTTTTCTCCCTTCTTTCTTCTATGTACCAACATATGTTTTTTTTCTTTTTTTGCTTTTTTTTGCAGCCTGTACATTTTCTAAATTTCCAAAGGCAAAAAATGGGAATAAAGTGTGTACAAATAAAATGAAATAAAAACAACTTTTCGTCTAGAATTTTCAGAAAAAAAAAGAGTTATATGTAAATTCTTAGTTTCATTTAAATGTTTATTGTCCGTCTGCTTTATCTTCTTCACTTCCCCTTTTTTCAAACCTATAAAAAATTTAATTTCAATCCTCTTTTAACAGTTTTACAATTTTCGTATAATTTTCTCAATGTTTATTTTTGTATCATGAGTTTTTTTTTATTTTTTTAATTTTTTGTATTCTCCTTTCAATTTTATATAGTTTTTTTTTTATTTTTTATTTAACCATCATTTGTTAGGCAATTGTTACGAATTTTATATATTTTCTATATACATACATATATGTATGTATAATACAACATGATTTGGTGCAACCAATCGACCCATAAACCCAGTTATAAACTTCTGTATGTAAATCGTATTAAATTGCAATAAAAGAGAAATACATACATAAAGAAATATAAACAGAAAATGAGTAAAAAAACAACAAAATAAATATAATAAAAATCATTTAGATCAGAGATGGCAAAACAAATACATAAAATGGATATTNAAAAAAGTTTCGGTTTTTTTGAATTTTTTTTTATTAATTCTTTTCTTTTGTAAATAATTTGGTATATTTAAAAAAATTNTTTATATTATGTTAATAAGNGATNAAAACAATTTCAATAATAANTATAAANATTTNTANAGANCNCATCAAAACAGATAACACTNANAGTATAAANANAATAATTTTTTNTATTAATACATTTCCCAACANAANCTTTNCTTGCNATNTAATGAGTTAAGAAGCTAATATAATNGCTCTTCTCTACATACAAATTAGATGAATAACTCCATATTTTAACATGGTGATATCATTGCTGCAACTATTTACTATATATTATTACTGAATTCAAAGTATTTCAGAAGTCTAACTAATTACATTATCGGTTATAAATAAGTACTGAAATATGGAAAAATAAACATCTGATATATTTTTCAAATTTATTTATTGAAATCATATATTAAAATTAAAGATTATAATTTAATTGTCGATATTAAATTTTCTTTCGATAAAGAAAAACAAGTAATTAATGTATTTTCATGATTTACCGACTCTAAAAGTATATCAATCTTATAATTTAAATGAAAAGATTGTTAAAAAAATAATATTTCCAAAAATGTTGATCTTAATTAGTTGATTACATATGAGGTTAAAAGTAAGTACTTACTAATCTACTTTTATGTAATGCAGGCAGTATGTTGTTATTATTGAAAAGTAATTGCATTCGTATCTACATGCCATTACCAAGTTTTTGCTACGTTGTTTCATTTGCCATCAAAATTTAATAAATTTTATGAAGTAAAACTAGAATTTAAGTATGATTTTATTTACTATATACATTTTTAATTCATTGAATCATCTACTTGACTAATTAATTAATTTATTATTTGGATAAAAAATGTTCTGTTTATTTATTTTTTTTTAAGTTTTTTTTTAAGTTTATTTTTAATGGAATACATTATATTCCAACATATTTGTTAATGGATGATTTTAATATCAGTTTCTAGATTTAAAGAGTAACTTCAAATGGAATTAATCATAAGAAAGTTAGGAAAGACAGGAGTTATATTTTTGTTCTTTCTTAAAATGCTATATCTTTAAAACTGTTCACGAGATCAATAAACTTTCTTTAGTAATAAAAACCTTGGTATGTTGGCTTATACTTAAGCCCCTTCGATCTTAAATAAATTCATATTTAGTTAGTTTTTATTATGAATTTATGGAGTCATTAAAAATATCGAAACAACCCCATCCCATGGGGTAGATGGGGGCAGAATCGTTTTCCTATATCTGATGGTTTTTTATTTTATATTAATAAAGCATTTCAAAATATCTCATAAATTAATCGGTTTAGCTGAATTTTATGTAAAATAAAGTAAATTCAATTAACAGTGGCGGAAAATAACTAAATGATTTTTATTTTAAGTACTGGAGACACTTTACGTATATTAAAAGATCTACTAATAGTAAAAGCTTCGTATTTGAATACATCTTTGGCTACTGTACCCCAAAAGGGGTATTGCTTACAGGTGATAATTTTTTCACTCTTCAAAGGAATTTATTGAAACATATATTGCAAATTGTTGTACTTTACTATCAGGTTTATAAAATAGTAAAAAATCATTGCGCAGTTCCAAAAACTATTCTATTTATCACAGAAATTACCCATAGAGAAATATTTATAAGAGTGTAGTTAATCACGCCTATTTCCAAAGAATTGTATGTTGAAATTTTTAAAATTTGATAGATGCAAGATCTGCTATAGAGAAAAAAGAAATAAATTGTTTAAACAAAAAAATGTACTTCGTTCCCCTTCTACCCTACATTGATCAGGAAACATTTAAATAAATTATGAGGAGAAGATCAATGAGATCATCTAAGTTGAAAAACTGAATAATTTTATTTTTAACTTTTAAATGTCTACATACGATTTTGAGAATACTTTTCACTTAAGCATAGTAGAGGAACATACAATTTTAAGTTAGGAGGAGGATCCCCACTTTCCTTTATGCAGATAATTATAAATCACACTTCTATAGGTGGTTGGGTGTGATCATGATATGTTTGTGATGATGTTTATAATGCTCACAATCAAACTGAAATCACCTTCTAGGCAATTTCGCAATGTCAGTCAGTCAGTCTGTCTCGTTGTCGTGTGATGTACATGCCCAATTTTAAAATTATCTTGATGAAATTTTGGTGCAAAAATGTTTGGTACAAGGATGAAATTTATTGAAGGTTATTATAAGCGGTCCTTTATTTTCTGGAATTGGGGTATTATGATCAAATATATTTTGTTGCCAACTTTCATGACCATAGTTACCATATAAAACTCCAATTTCTCAAATCATTTTAACTTGTTATATCCCATACAAATCTTAATATAAAATTTTCGATACAAATAAATTTTATTTAGGTATAATTCACTGTCACAAAATTTGTGATGATCGGGCTCTCATATAAACCCAAAGCTAGAGTGACTTAGAAATTTATACTAAAGTTAGTAAAAATATTATATTCTGCAAAACTATCGGCTCATAGCATAAGGGAGGTCTTAAGGTCTATTTTTGTCTGGATGTTAGAATCTTTTCCAAATACTTTGTTACTTTGAAATTATTAAGCTCTTTGTTTTAATATTCTCAGAATAACTGCCGAAAAAGATAATTTTCTTTTAAAATTTTCAAAAAGTTAAATCGGCCAAAATTGGTTGGAAAAATCTTAATTTTTAAGTTCGTAATACTTGACACAGCCCATTTATTACTTCCTTACATAACTTATATTCATTAGCTTTTAAGTTTATCCACTACAGATTTATCTCTATGCCCTCAAAGTCAAATAAAGAAAGCCTTTGTTTGTTCTTTTTTCTCTACAAAGTTAAATTATTTTGTTATTCTATTTTCGAATGACATGAATAATGTGGCATATGAGGTTAATATATTAACTATTTTTTCATTTTTATTTCCAAATGGGGAATACAACAAAAAATAAAAAACATATTCATGATAAATAGTATTAAATCAAAGTGTTACCAATACATATGAACGCACAAACCTTTTTGATAATATTAAAAAATACCAAACAAATTTCAAATAGTTACACTCACACACACACACTCTAAAAGCATAAATAGAGAAAAATCTAAAAAGCCTCAAAGCTCTACTCGACTCAAATTCTTAAATTCTTTCATTTGAAACTTAAAAACAATATTGTTTATGGTTTTGTATCTATGTATTGTAAGTATATATGTATGTATGTATGAAACTCTTGTTTTTATTTTTAGAGATCATATTAGTAATGAAATATTTTTCTAATTTAATACTCTATTTTATTGGTATGGTAGTTGTTGCTGTTGTTGGCATTTGTAACCATTATTTGCTACATTTTTTTATTATTATTTTTTTTTATTCATCATTCTCTTATTCAACATCATAGCTACTTGTTTAAACTGAATAAATGAATGAGATACATTTTTAAAAGTGTGTTTGTTGTGTATGCTAAATAGAATATGGAAAAAAATGTAAATAAAAGAGGTCATTGTGCGCTCTAATAGTATAACAAGAGGGCGAAATGGCAAAAAGCTTGCTTCCGCTTCACTGCCTAACAACTAAGCCAACAAAATGATTGTGTGCAATGGCAACAGCAGAGGCAGCAATACAAAAAAAAAAAAAAAAAACATTAGAAGCGCAAATAAAATTTGTTCAAAACACCAACAACAACATTTACATTTAACATGCATTTAAATATGACTACAATATACATATACATATGTATGCATTTATATATGCATGTATGAGCTTTTTATATCTACTATATGTTGCATGTACAAATTTATATAGTGACACATGTTTAACAATTGTTTTTGTTTTTATCTATTTGTAATTTGATGTTGTTGCTGTTTTTTTTTTTCAAATTTTTTTTTATTCTAAACTTGTATGTTATAATTCCTGTAAAACAATAACAATTATACGTTCATGTATATAATGCAATACTACAATTGTAATTGTGTAGACATGTGTATAGTATTTCATGCGGGTTGGTTAGTATTTCGCCTTTTTTTACTTTCCTCTTTTATTGTAGCTTATAGTTGTTGCTTTCTTTTTTACATTCAACATTCTATCATCATCGCAACCACATAACAGCAAATGCAATTTTGTGGGATGCAGCCAATAACAAGAGAAAACAAAATATTCACACGTAGTCGAATACAGTGATATACATACATAGATATACATAAATATGTGGGAAATCTGATAGATTTTTTTTCTAAATATCAAGAATTTAAAAATGTTTTTATAACATTGGATCGATTGAAGTAATAAAGTGAAATGAATTTCTCTTGTAATTCCAAAAAAAAAATACAATTTTATATAATAATCTGAATATTTCAATGGGCCAAAAAATTCATCCTTTCTCTTTCAAAATATTTTGCAAATTTATTTTTTTTTTAAATATTCAACAAATTTTATCCTACCCTCGTATACAATTATTTGTATGTGTTCTTTTAGATTGGTATGTGTTCATAAGTATGCTTTTGATCATGTTTATTGAAAAGCACAAAAGTATGTAAGTGTTACAAAATGGAATATGATGTTGTTGATATCAAATACTGGCCGCAATTCTATTGATTGTTATACACATAACCATACATTTACGTACCAAGAGATTTTAAACCATACAAAAGCATTTATTTAGGTATTTGGTTTTTGTTTGACGTATCAGTAGATTTGTGAAATTATTGCAGGTGTTTCTTCTTAAAGAGCCATTAAATGTTGCCCTTTTAAATGCCATTTGATATCAGTAATTGACCATAAGCTTACATATACATACACTTTTCTTTTATCAATGTCAATGTAAAGGATTTTTTTTAATAGTATATACCGCCCAGGAGATATGAAGTGGATTTTTGTGGTAGTGGTTGCACCCATACTATTGTAAAGTGCTATAGTTAGGAGAAAAACGATTGGCAATGAAGCTATTAGTGAAGATTTTGGTAAAGTCGACGATCAAATGCAGAGAAAAAATATGGTTGCGAGAATAGGAAAATAACATATTATGATTGTGCTATACTGTTATAAATGATAAATATGAAGATTACAATCAGATAATAATACGACTTTTGTCTTTTTATTTTAAACATAAGATATGTTTTCTATAATGATTAATACTATCTACTTCTACTTTATTCTAAACGGAATGTTCAAAAATAAAACTATTGATAATATTTTATGAAATAATAAAATATCAAAAAAAGAGGAAAAAATATATTGTTGGTCGTCTATGTATGAGTATAAAAATTCGTAAAAGGGATTTTTATAAAACCAGTAGTTATTTTCAAAACAACACTTTTATTAAATGTAAAATATAAAATTTTATGCAATTTAGAGTGATTACCGGAATTAGCCTTACCTGTGAGCTATGATTAATTATGGCTAAAATCATATAAAATTTACACGGAAGCTGTGATTAATTATGAACTAAGTCTTATAAAATTTGGTTGTCTTATATCTACTTATATTAAACATATTTGTATCGAATATTAACTTTATACTAAAATTCTAATAGGAACATTAAATCCCTATTCCTGTAGGACATTTGATTGTATCCTAGGTGAAATAATGGATCGATCATAATTAATTTCAGTATGCTTTGTTCATGCGCCAATGTAAATATTAATGCAAAATTTTATCACGATATTCATACGATTATTGAATGTTAACAATTAATAATAAAATTGAAATAAAAATATTGTTATCAGAAACAAAGTATTATTAAAATTATTTAAAAATTCACAGTATGAACTAAATATTGTTGCAGTTTCACAACATGTTTTTTTTTTTATCGGCATCTAATGTTCATATTCATATGATTATTTTTTCCGAAACATTTTCATTGAATGTAAAAGCTCAATAATAAGACTGAAAC
Organism: Phormia regina; assembly: GCA_001735545.1. NCBI lineage: Eukaryota > Metazoa > Arthropoda > Insecta > Diptera > Calliphoridae > Phormia > Phormia regina. The sequence continues at coordinate 11,349 of MINK01188676.1, forward strand.
AAAAACATGGTTATTGTGAACAAAGTATTATTAAAATAAATAAATCACATTGAAGATTATTGTAGTTAAAATAATGTGGTTGTTTTTCTGTCTGTATTTTTATATTTATACTCATATGTCTATTAAAACATTGAATAATAAAACTAGAAAAAAAATATTGTTTTCAAGAACAAAGTATTATTAAAAGTAATTTAAAATTCACAATATGAACTAAATATTATTGTCTATATATAACCATATAATGGGTATATTGAAAAATTTTGATAACAAGTTCTAGTTTAAGCAACCAGATAATACTTTCAAACATATACTTAAATTTGTTACCTAAACACCGTAACTTTGCTGTCAATAATATTACGAAAGCAATTTTCAAAAAGGAATCGGCATTTGAAGATGAGTCTATTGATTTTTATTTCACTTGCACAATGAAAATCGTGGTTCTCTACGTTAGATGGGAGAACGAAACCATCGCTTGTATTTCAGATATTGTTTGGCTCATCTTCAATGGGAGTTTTTAAACTGTGCAGATTTAATTGGTCAGAAGTAAACGTAACTAATCTCCTAATTGGCTGGTTTGGCACAGAAGCAACGAAGTTGGATTGTTTGGGTAACAAAACGGTATCAAATCACAATCCTCGAATAATATGTCTTTCATTAACGGTACCCGTAGATTCTAACCTTAGCAATCTTACAGTGCTTTAGGTGAACCTTAGTCTAT
>MINK01188678.1:3233-13380 GCA_001735545.1 Phormia regina
CAATGAAAAAATTGTAAAACAGCTGTTCTTAAGAGTATACTTTCTAATTATACTATGGTGTGGACCCAACATATTCATGTTTTGTTCTTGTTCGCACAATTGTTCGAGCAAACAAGTCTCCCATCAAACGTCATTTTGCATGCGGAAGAAGAGGCGCTGTTTACAAAAGTATCGAAGTGATACTGTCGGCAAACAAAAAATTATGATTTATTCGAAAAATGTTCTGCCCACTCAAAACAAAATGGAAAAAAATGTGTGTATTTCTCTGCCGACGTTTTGTTCATGTGCGAACAAGAAAAATGCTAGTATAGACGGTACGTTACTGACATAAACATTTATGTTTAATGAAGAAAATATGGCAACTTCAAATACATAAATTTAAAGGTAGGATGATCTTCCCTTTAGCTTATCGGCCATTTTTAGTTTAAAGTTAACTTATAATAACCAAATGCTTCTTATATGTCCGATAACATCATACCTTTAGCTATTGGCAAGTTGTAATAATGGGCCTTATATGTTTTTAAATTGAAAAATTCATTAAATAAAAATTTGAAATACAAATGAAAAATTCTAAATTACATTTATTTATCTAATACAAACAAGCACTTTTTTTGTGATGATAAGAATTATTATTTTTTTTTTCTTGAAAATTTTACTTTGACTTTTGTCTTGAAATCTTAAAACTTTGTCTTGACCCTGCAGTAATATTGAAAAATTCAGTGCAAATTTTTATCCTGGCATATATTTTACGTTAGTCTTGATAAAAATTTTGTCTAGTATAGATTACACGTCAACAAATAAACAAGAAACTGTCATACTTGAAACTGACACAATATGAGAGTATTTTTCTCCAATTGGAAATAAATATATTGTCAGAAAATAAAAAAAAAAAAGATTTTAATAAAACACTTATTTTATATAATATTTTTATATTTCGCGACAATATATTTAAAATTTCATAATTATTTAATGTTTACTTGTATAATAATTTAAAATACCCGCCTCTGGTTATTAATTTAATGTTACTCCAATTTATTGGAAATGTCACTGAGCTAGTGAGAGAGTAAAAGTTTTAAAAGAGAAAAATATAATTGTCGAATAGGAGAAAAAGTTAAATAAAAGACAAAAATAAGAAGAAATTTTGCAAATAAAATTTAACCAGTTCTATGAAAATTATGTCAGGATTGGGGGTCTTTCGGTGGGTCGGTCGTAAGGAAACATACTTTTCCTCAAAATAGAAAAATTTTCAAATATCAAAGCAACATAAAGTAAAAACATTACTAGTAAATACTTTGCAGCGTTTAGTTTAATGGTAAGAATAAGATAAATTATATCAATAAGATAAAATTAAAAATAAAATAACATAAATAATTTATTTAAGAAAAACTGCATGTAAAAAAATTTTGCTTATAATAAACCATAATAAATAAATAAACAAAACACAACAATAAATAATTAAATAAATGCTAAATTAAATAAACAAAAATTAGCAAAAAATTAAAATAAAAATTGTTTAATAACAAGAAAAAAAAAAAGAAATGTTGCCAGAAAAAAAAGAAGGACGGTCAGTGCTGCAATGAAAAAAAATGTTTTTGTTATGTTGTATGTAAATAATAAACAAAAGCATCTTTCTTTTTGACAGATTAAACGTAGATAAAGTGAAAGTGTATTTGATAAAAAAAAGTAAACAAATAAATTTAAAACACATTTAAACAATAACTAGTTATATTAGATGTGTGTGTGTGTGTTTGTGTACAACAACAAACAAATTAATTAAAAAAGTTGTTATTTTAATTGAACTTTAATAAAACTTTAAAGATCATTTTAATACAAATTATAAACATTGTGTATATTGGCAAGGTAAGTGACGACCTTCAAATACCCTATATGTATAGATGACCAAAAATGTGAGTGAGTTGTTCGGCTAAGTAGAATATTTGCAACTTTGCAACAATTTTTTTTAATAAATTTTTTTCTTTATATAGATTTTAGGTGTAATATATGAGGGATCACAGAAATAATTTTTTTGTAATTTTTTTTTTTTTTGTTTTAAAATTAGTTTTAAGATTTTTTACATTTATATCAATGTTTAGTAGAAAATATGACTACACAGACTTGATCTATATATCTGCCCTAGTTTACCTTTAAAATCGATTTTATAACATTTTATAAAAATATTCAATTTTTTTAAAAATGAGTGATTATATATTTTTTATATAAAAATCTATAATATTCTTTGAATTAGACTAAAAATTTTTTTCGAATTGAAAATATATTTGAAATTTTAGTAGTCATCCAGTTTTAGCAGAATGTTTCATATAATATTTGCAGTAAGTATGTATTTATAAGTATTTATTAATCACCCTGTTATAAATTCTGATAACTATAAATTTCTCGAAATAATATTTTCTATGATTTTGAACTATTAGAAGAGTCCAATCTTCTTCTTTATAATTTAAAAACAACATAGAAATTTTTCTTGAAATAGACCTCTAATTTGTGATAACTTTCCATTAAAAAGTGGAAATTAATTTGAGAATAAGTGAAAAAATTTATCATTTTGATATATCGCGAATCGAATTAAATGTCGAAATTTTTGTTATTGAAAATTTGGGACTTTTTGGAAAATTGTCTGGTTTGTTGGTCATAATTTTTTGCAAAACCTTTAAGATCATATTAAACCATATAGTTTCACAGAAGTACCAAAATCAACAATCAACTTTTTTACAGACTCAAAAAGTTCAACTTCACATCCAGAATTTATCTTTTTAGACAACTGCTGGATGTAGGGTGAACGTTCAGAACTTTCAAAAATTACGCTTACACGTTTTCTTGGGTCCCGTCTTTCAGAAAACATCAAAAAATATTAAATTTTTTAAAAACATTTTTTAAAAAAGTTAAATATATAAAGTTACTTTTTTTGGCCAAAGAAAATTAAAATGTTTGAGCCCTGTATTGAAATTTTGGCTGAACATTTTCTCTTATTATCGAATTGAGTTAACAAAAGAATTTTTTATTAGCTTAAAGAATTTCAGCATATGTTTAAACAAAATTTCGAAATTTTATTATAAAAGTTATAGGGCAAAATCGCAAAAAAGTCAAGGCCAAAAATGAAAATGTTTTTTTCTTGTCTTGCTTAGGAGAATTCAAAAATGTCAAAATATTTAAAATCGTTTAATATTTTTAAAAGTTATAAGCCTCACCACTATGTTTTTCACTCTAGAGGTAGTCAATTTTGGCCCACTGTAGCGGCGCCCATGCTTCAGATACAGACTCTATCCAACAACAATATGAAAGCCTTACTCCGTCACTATCGATGTTCCAAGTTTCGGTTCAACGATTTCAAAGTTCTATACTTATTACCATTTATTTTGCTTTTGGCCTCACTGTGTTATGTTGAGAATGCAAATAATAACGACCTCTCATTACCAAGAAAGTACTTTAATAAGTAGTTGCTATTACAGAAAAGTTTTTGCTGGATTAGTACAGACATTAAGCGTATTAATTTTTTGGAACCTTCTCTAAAGTCGTTCTTCGGTTACAAATAAAGAGGAAAAGTACATCTCTATTGCCAAATTTTCTATTCACAGGGAAAAATATTCCGATATTTTGGATGCATTTTTTTTTAAACTCTAGGTTTTTTTGGAATCTGGTATGTTTAATAAACTCTCGGATTTATTGACTCTCAAAGATAAAAACGAAAATCTTTAAAATCCTCTCATGCAGTTATTCTGATTTTAATGGAGACAAGAGAATGATTACCCGTCTCATTCTCTTGTCCTCAATAAAATCAGAATAACTGCATCGGTGGAATTTGAAGATTTTGAAAATTATCTGATGTCACCTAGTAGGAAACACAACTTTTTGGAATCTGTTATATTCAATAGATCATTGGATTTGTCAGATAAAGAGTAGAGGTATTTTTTCTTACCGAAATTCTGAGTTGAAAAAGAGAAAGAAATTTGTCTGAAGCAGCATAAGTTGTCACATCTTTAATTGAAAATAAAGAGGAGAATATTCAGATAACTACATTCTATATATAAAAAACCGAATAGGAAACCAAGCTTTTTGGAATCTGCTATAATCAATAAGCCATTGAACTTAACGGACTTAAGCTGAATATAATTTTTCTTTTTTACGTTTTATTAATTTATTGGGTCTGCCTTTTTGGCCTCTATCGAGAGCGAAGATGACATAAATTGACCCTCCCATTAGCGGGGTGGTAGATCACTTCACGAAACCTTAAATGTGTTTGGGCTTTTGCTAGTTGTCTTGCAAGTGGGTTTGGATGACTATGCAATTTTGCTATATATTTTGCCTTACGTCCCTGACAAGGGGTACATCTAAATCTTTGTGGATGTTCTCGTTTCTTATATACCATGATGCAACCGTCATGGTTCTAAGAATTTTTGATTCGGCCCTCTGTATAAGATCAATACTCGTATTGTTGGCCGTTCCCCACAATTGGATGCCATATGTCCAAATTGGTTTTAAAACGGATTTATACAGGATGACTTTATTGTCAAGGATTATATATTAACCAGTGAAGGTTGGAAGCTTTTAATTTCATACTAACTCTCTTGGTTTCTATATAATATAAAATAGAAAATCTTCAGATAGAGTATAAAAAAAACCTTTGTATGATCTTATCTATTGATAAAGTGGATAAACCTCAGATACCTTAATTCTTAATTTATAAAAGACAATGAACGTGGAAGATAAAGGGTATTCCCGACTAGAATCTAACAATATTATCCAAGCACTCTGAGTTGTTGGATCGTAAGTACAAGTCATGGTACAAATTTTACAATCACAAAATTTCACTACATATTGTCTACCCAACGCAATAATTGAAACTTAAAGATTTATCCAAATTCCCTTGGCTGCTTATTTTTTTTCAAAACTCAAAATTCCCACAAGTGTTCTATGTAGTCAACACATATGTTTGTTGAGTGTAGCGTATCATTTAAGGCAAAACTCTCGAAACAGCTGTAACATTCATTTGGAAAACTTTGTTTCTCGCTCAATTGTTAAGTATTTTGTTTTTCGAATACCGCTGATGATGATGATGGCGATGAGCACAAGTTTAATATAAGTATCAATGAATGATTGTGTGGCAACAACAATAGAACCAACAAAAACATATGCGAAAAGCGGTGTAAGGAGTGGAGGGTTAAAAAACTAGTAGTTTGTTGGGTACAAAAGATTTTGAAAATTTGGCAAACAAGGGGAAAGATACTACTAAACAACAATCACAGCAACCAGCCACTAGGAAAAAAAGCATTCATACATACATAACTAAGTAGCAAAAGTATTCAGCAGCATTAGCAGTAGATACTACTATGATACAAAATTTGTTGTATATATGGATGAATGGTGGTATGTATTGTATTGTGTTGTGTTGTGTTGTGTTGTGTTTGAGAAGACGGGCAGTAAGTGACTGAAGACCAAAATACAAAAACATTAAGCAAAAAGCTAAGTGAGTAGATGGCAAAAAAAAAACCGAAAACAAAAACACTATATACATAGAGCTCTACGACCTTGCAATGCCCTTGAATGACACTGTTGTGCGCGCAGCAAACAGAACAGAACCGAACTGAACTGAACAAAAAAATACACAACAGTTTGACTTTATAATACGGGATACTACAACATTTGTACGGCGGGCGGCTACGGCAAGACTACAGCCAAACGGTGGATGACAATATTACAAAATAAAATACAAAAAAATATAAATAAATACAAAAAATAATAAAAATAAATACAAAATATTATTACAAAAATCATAATAAAACATCTCAACATAAGAAAAATAAAATACAAATAAAAAAAAAAATTTGAAAAATATTGTAAAAAAGTAAATCTAAAAAAAAGTAAACGACAAAAAGGAAACGGATATAAAAAGCTTAAACGTTTGTGAGTTTTGGAAATTAATTACAAAAGCAATAAATTACAAAAGAAAACCTTAAATTTAATCAAATTAAACAAAACCAAAATAATTTACATTATAACTTTTTAAAAACATATCTTTTGTTTTAAATAAATTTAAAAATTATAATAAAAAATAACGGAAATTTGAAAAAAAAAAATTGAAATAGAAAAAAATAAAAATATTATCTAATACCATTATATATACAAAAGAAAAGTTCAAAGAAATATATAATAATAAATTCTAAATAAAAACGAATTGAAAGTGATTTTTTATTTCTTTAAATAATAACGAACGAATTCAATAATTTAAAACGATATTTAAAAAAAATTATAAAGAAACACGAATTTTGCTAAATAATTTTTTTTTATTTATTTTTTGTTTTACTCTATCTAGGAAGAAAGTGTTTTTGTTTCATTTCTAGAAATCCCTTCCAAAAAAGGACAAAGTTAAATAGCAAATACCAAGCACCCATCATATATACACACACAAACATACACTAAAGTCCACAAGTAATATTTGTCGCCCACTCTACCCAAATAAATTATTTCTTTTTTTTTGTTTTCTGATTACACGCGTGTTAGTTAATAATACCCGAAAAAAATATTTTAGCAACAACAAAAATAACCTAAGAAGAAAGTAAAGAAACAAAAGCAAAAAAAAAAAACCAAAAACAACAAGAAAAAAACAAACATATTTATTCATACCCTCATTTTTTTTATCACTGATAAACACGGAGGGAATCATAGAGCAAAAACATAAACGAAACGTCATCAGTGAGATAAACAGAGAAAACGAAAAACAAGAAAGAGAACGCTTATAAATAAACTAACATCTCGGTTATTTATTTTATTTTAACTACATACAACACATCAGCAGCAAGAATAAGAATAAGCAAAGAAAAAAAGGAGTAGTAAAATCTTTAAAACAAAAGTAAGTGTTTCTGGTTTTTATTTTGATTCCAATATTCTTATATTTATTTGCTCATACACATAAAGGTGAGATAAGTGTGGTAAATAATGAATAATCAAGTGTAGGCGAATACCAAGAATCAAAACAAAACTTATTTACACACCATATACACATACATACATATGTATGTACATGATGATCATACGCATAAGCAAACATTTGCAAACATGTTTGCAAAAAATAAAAAAATAATAATAAAAAAATGTAGAACAAAATTATTAAAACAAATAGTTTATGTTTAAACATAAATTATCTAAAAACAAACTAATAACAAATAGTAAACACATAAATAAATTATAATTAACAAATGCAGAAATTAAAAAGAATTTTATCTTTTATTTAAGATGAAAAAAAAACATGAAGAGTAATTTGTAAACAATAGGTGATTTTTGACAGATGTGCTGGAAATTATTTAAACAAATAAAAAAGGGGAAAAATAGAATATGATTTTAATTAAATAAGAAGTAATAAATAGTTTTTTTTACGAAATTTGTTCTTTTGATTCTCCATAACTGGCTTTAATCATTGACATTAATTAATTTAACTAGTATTTTTAATACATATCTATTTTTAATTGTGTTTTGTGTCTAGAGGTTGAAAGGATTTTGTTGTGTTAAAATTTATTTGTTTTTCCTTACATTTTGGCGAAAAGAATTTTTCATACAGGGAATATATTTATTTTGATTTAATATTTTATTATTTAAATTGATTTAATATTTTTGTGATTCCAAATATTAAATTATATTTTAATTAAAATTTGTTTTTCAAAATAATAATTTCTGAAAATTCCAAAACAAACTGATAAATGATTTAATAGATTTACATGTCTGATAATCTCTAAAATGTTTTTCTTATTTTGAATTAATACGTCATTAGGATGTTTAAAATATTCTGAAGTGTTCCCAGCAAAAACTAGGTATTGATATGAAATGACAATATTCCAGGATACAGAAAAACACTATTAATTCAAGTATTTAAAAAATTTTCTCTTAAAATATTTATTTCAAATTGTGCGAAAAATTGAGCTTAATATAGAGCGGGCAGCACTAAGAGTAGTGCTATCCCTAATTTTAACTTTCCCACTTCCGCGAAAGTATCCAGATTTGGTAGGAATAATTTTCTTGTAAATTTTCACAATTGTGGTGAAAAATGTTTTATTATTTTGGTAAAAAATTAATACATACATACATACATAAACAATATCTCTATCCAACACTATTATATGATATTTTATAAACATTTCATGAGTAAACGACTTTAAGTAGATGTCGTTGCTAATTCCAGCAGTAGTCTGTTATTATTTGTGAGTCTCGCCTTCCCTGATAACGCTCTTCCATAACAAAATTTTTCAGCTTTCTCCTTACTAAAATCATCTATATTTTGTGGAAATCGGTATAAATGGGAATGTAGGAAGTAGATTTTGCTCGTTTTACCTTCTAGCTGGGAAATTAGTTTTGTAATCGATTTTATAAAATTATGATCTTTGCCTAATCTATCATTTTGTTCTTATTCGTCATTTAGTTCTTTCTGGTTGCTAGATCACTTTGATCAGAATCTTTATATAATTTTGATTTTAAGTTCATTGAGCGGAAGAAATCAGTCATTTAGTTCTAATCTGCAATTTAGTTTTTTTTTCTGGTTGTTGCGTTTCTGAAATGCTAGATCAGTGTGGATTACGTCAACAGGGATTTGAATCCTCAGAAAATTTAGATGGGCTGGGTTGTACATTTTGTGATTTTATTTAAGGGCATTGAGCGGAAGAATGGCTATTTCCTTCGGTTTAAAGTTTTATAATAATAAATGGAATATATTCGCAAATCGAATTAAAATTAGTAAATGTGGGTAGTTAGCTATAACTCAAAAACAAAAGCTGTCAAGGAAAAAAATGTTCCCATATTTAAAAAATACACTTCAATTTGAGATAGAAACATAAAAAAATCCCAAAAAACAAACGATATGTTTGTTTTGTTGACAAGTGTAATCAGAGTTTTTTTTTTTTTTGCTATATTACTGTTTATCTCGAAAACTAAAAACGATAAAATATAATAATGAGAATAATTTGTAGAACTCATGATCACATTTATACCAAACTGAAATATAAATATTATATCCAGAGGATGTGACACGGGAAACATTTGACAACCAAAGTTGTTTTAGTTGGTACTTATGATCTATACTTGATGTGCAACACACAAATAGTACCAGTGCTGGAGGTGATTATAGGCTACGCAAGATCTCGATCAGATGTTACGCCCACATTCTACGGCCACCACCGTGGATTTTAACTCCCAATGTCAACAGTATATCGACACAAAAATAACATATCGTATCATAATTTATGGTGTAAGATTGTTAAAAGTACTTTCGATATGATAGAAAAGCAAGCGCTGATCCACGGGGAGGGAAAAAGAGAAATTTCTCTCCCCAAAATGAAAACTCTTAATGAAAAATGTGTACTAAATCTTAAAATTTAGGGAAATAGTTATGAAAATCATTCTATTTTCCTACCCCAAAAGCTTGAGCTGGATCCGTGCCTGTAGGAAAGCAATATCGGCTACCGTTACCGGTCAAATATCCTTACTTACCTCTAAAACATCCAGACAATTTAACTACCGTTAAGTTGAAATAGATTAAAATACCGTCGATCTAAAATACCGTTATTAAAGAACCTCCTTCACCGAAATACCGATAACGCTTTAATACATTTACCGTTATTTCTAGGATTGAAAAAAATATAATTAAATTAAATAAAAATTGTACAAATGTTAGGGATATACTCGTTGCGACCACGTTATATTTCATCAAAATACCGATAGCGTTAAAATGCCTTTACCGACCCAGCAATAACTTGGTAATGCCATGTAGTTACGGATACAGTTACTTTTCAATGATATCAACATACTGTCTGCATTACATGAATGTATATTAGTAACTACTTACTGTTAGTCTGATATGTAATCAATTAATTGAGACCAGATTTTTGAAAGTATGATTTTTTTATGAATCTTTTCATTTAAATTATAAAAATGATATACTTTTAGAGTTGGTAAAACATGAAAGTTCATTAATTTCTTGTTGTTCTATGCCTAACGAGAATTTTATTTAGAAAAATCAGTTTTAAATTATAATCATTATCTTTTCATTAAATAAATTAAAAAAAATATATATCAGTTGTTTAGTTTTCCATATTTCAGTACTTATTTGTAACCGATAATGTAACTAGTTACTATTCATTTGGCTAATAAT
>MINK01188679.1:0-19947 GCA_001735545.1 Phormia regina
ATTTTATATGAAAAACTTTAAAATTGATTTTAAAACTAAACCAGCAGAGATAGAGCCAAAAAGACAAAATCCTGTGATCACTTGTATCTCTTCATAAAAGTGCATTTTATATGAAAAACTTTAAAATCGATTTTAAAACTAAACCAGAGATAGAGCCAAAAGGACAAAATCCAGTGACAAAGCCATTGAATTTGTTGAATCACTAATTATCTTTATAATTTCGGACATTTCGACATGGACCATTTTCTTAACTTTCTAAGGTTCTCGGAACTAACAAAACATCATCGGATACCATATCTCTTCCGGTTCCAGTTTTATATTTTTGCGGTATATCGCGTTCATAATAGGTTGCGTGACCACATTGCTTTGACTGGGTGAGCCTCCTAAACTTTGAGTATTTCTGCTTTCGGATTATTAACTCTTGGTACATTTGGTTGTAGATGGGGAATGGGTCTATTTAGTAATAAATGATTGATGTGAATGAGGTTATTTCCAAAAATACTTTGTTATTCAAGTCATAAAACCATGGTCTGTCAATCACGCTAGGAATTATGCGTAAGTGATCAATACCCTTGAAAGATTCTTCTCTGAGAATAGATTCAATGGTAATCAGAGCATCGCTCATTGTCCAAATGATGTTGGTTCCGGTACCATACTTAGGCGCTTCTTTCGACAGAATATCAACACTGCAATTCCCCAAAATTCCGCTGTGGCTGGAAATGTAATAGAATGAGATTTTTTCGAAGTTAGTAGTATAAATCTCATGCAATATATATCTAACTACGTAGTTACCACTCTGATTCTAAAGAATTGCTTGTATGCTGGCTTTGGAGTCGGTGAGAATGGCCAAGCGATTGAGACCTCTATACGCTATAAATTTAATAGCCCTTTCTATTGCCAATAATTTGGCCGTTGTGGAGGTGACAATCTTCTTACAGAAGAAAGATTCCGCATGATCTATATCCTGGTGTGATTCCAGTACAGTGATTTTCTCAGAAAAGAGTTTGTTGATTATTTCTGTGCTTGATTCCTTTTTGTTATACGCAACACTTTTATAAAATCAAGATTATTGTCAATGTTTGATGGTCTATCGAATGCTTCTGACAATTCACAAAATACACGCGAAACTCTCGAAATTTCTTACAATCGTTGTATTCACTCCTTGTAGGTCATCTACATATTTTGCCAACGGTAATTTTTAATTTAATTTGTAATTTTGATAATTTCCTTAGTCGAGGCTAATTTTGCCAAGTACTCAGGTGGAAGTTCGGCGGCCATATGATATAGGATGTGAGTTGGTGTTGATTTCATCAACCCCAGACTTCGTCTCAAAAAGTCATTGATGGCTCAATCTAATGGCCTTCATGGATCCTTTGTTGATATTGGCGAAAGTAGTTATAGCATAGTCAAGTTTAGGGCTGATTAATGATCNNNNATAAATTAAAAAATTTAAAATAAGAAAAATATCTTACTATCGTTCCATAACAAAATGTCTTAGAAATGGTGTAATAACACAATTTTATTAATAATGTTTACGAAGTTTTAGATTATTAATTAGTTTACATTTTAAACATTGTCGAACGAACTCTAGAGAAAAACTGATAATTGTTAGCACGTCGCATTTTAAAAATGGAAAAACGCCATAGCAAATGCCGAAATCGTACTTGAGTTGCCACGTTCGGTATATTTCAGCGAATGTTCGAAAGGGGAGAACCGCCATATAAAAGACCCGCCAAAGCACCAAGATAAAATATTACCTGAGGCTGGCGAACGTTGGAATACTTAAGAAAATTAAGCAGATATCCTAATGAGAGCAGTCAGCATTGGCAAAAAGAAGCAGAAAATTTCATAGGAAAGTCATTAATCCAGTCATGTCGCTCGTAATAAACCATTTATAGCGCCAGAAGAATCTTTAAGATAGATTGCAGTTCGCCGAAATCATGTCAATAAAGACAGAATTTAAATGTTTGTTTTGGGTCAGATGGTAATCAACATTTGGCATAAAACCAAATCAATGATTTATTGCAAAATCAAACTTACTCCAAGCGTCAGAAAAAATTGGTATTTTGCAGATGATTTTGGTTTTAATCAAGATATGACCCAGAACACAAATACTTGTACAAGCATCGGGCTAACTAGAACTGTCCTCACGATCGTTAAACACACAGCCATCCTCAGATTTAAACGTTAATGAGAATCTGTGGAGTTACTAGAGAACTTAATGAAATTTTACTGGGTCATTATACTTATATAAATGTTAATAAATGTTATGATGTTTCGAAATTAAATTAATCATTCACATGTTTATGGGATTGAATGCACGTTTAGTGATTTTCGAAAGAGTGGTTCAATATGGGAGGCTATGTCAAAAGATTACATGGACCGAGTTTCTGATGAAATTTGCACACATATATCTTGACATAAAACTTTGTTTTGTCAAATTTCATTAAAATGATTTAAATTTTTTAGGTATTTTGAGTGTTAAAACTGTATTCCGGAGAACAATTTGTATGGGTAGGTGAAATAATGGGCCCATCAGACCAAGAATCAGTAGGTCGTCGCTATCCACCTTTCGGGGTGAGGGTATAAAAAAACATGGAAAACTTCTTTAATTTAATAGCCTGTGAAGGGTTCTTGTTATAATTATTTTTCTGTGAATTTGTTATTAAAAGATGAATTACATTTTTTTGTTCACTGTAATACTTTTGTCAGTATTAATAATAAGTAAAAAAATAAAATTTAAGTTATCTGGTGTGTTTTTTAATTTCATACAAAAATAAAATATTTTATTAACAGTTTATTTGTGTTGATATTGTAAACACACGTAAATAGCTGTAACCGCTGTATATCTCTTAGTTAAGATATTGGTTGAAATAAATGTTTTACCTCACTTCTTGCCTCGTTTTGTTTTAACTTGGCGGCTTAATTTTTGGTCCTATACTTTTTCTAATGAATATTCTTCAGAAAATAATATGTTTGAAAAATATCTAGAATATAAATATGTAAACACGAAAAAAAAAATAATTAAAAACGAATAAAATATTTTTCTAAACGAATCAATGGAACAGAACTATACGAGTTTTTTATCATTTGCTTCGGTTTCTAGGTAGCCTTGAAAGTTAATCAAAGGTACACTAACAGGAAACAAATTCCCACCTTGAATTGAAAATTCGCGGTCCCAATTATTATGTTATATAATTTTTAATTTATAATTATGAATTAAATTATAATATTAAATGTTTAATGTTTCAAAAATAGTATATATTTAACCAGGAAGGGCTTCGATATTTTTACCTTTGGAAGCGTTCGTTAGTCGAAACGAACCTAACAGCTAATGTTTTATTAAAAAATTGCAAAACGTTCATTAAATGAAAAGGTAAAACAGAATTGGATTTTTGGTTTGAGAATTAATTTTGATAGTAAAATAACAGCAAAAAATTCCTTATATTGAAAAATACCTCAATATGACTTTTCCAGAGCATGGTGGTTATATAAGTACCTTAATTGTGCATTTAGTTGTGTACTAAAGACGTGCACAGTTACATCTGAATATACAAGTTTCTGAGTTTCTACTACTGTGAGTGAGTATTAATGAGTAGTTGAGTAGTTCTGGTACAAGTTGATATTGTTATTCTCTCAAACAAAGTCAGTGTGAGTGGGTATAAAGAGAATTAGAGTAACGTATTTGTTTTGCTATGCTTTTGCAAAACAAATAAAATAAGTTATTAAGGCTGTACAACAAATAACTTATTGTATGCTGTATGCATATGGACATTAATTTAAAAACAGATTAAGATAACTAATTAAACAAATGAAACAATATAATAATTTTACAACGATGCATTTTATTACTTCAGTTTTTTTTATAAAAAAAAAAATTAAAAATTAATATAATTCAGTATTTAAAAATGTTTTTAAAACATAGCTTAAAACAAAAAAACAAAAATTCAGTAACAATTGATTTCTTAAAGTAATAATATAGTATAGTAATATAGAATTGATATAAAAAATTAATAAAATTCAGTACTCAAAGATGTTTTTAAAACAAAACTAAAAATAAAAAATAAAAACAAAAATTCAGTACAATTTTTGATTTTAAAAGTAATAATAACAAAAATTTAATAAAATTATTCTTTAGAATTAATATGTGCAAATAATAGTTCGTTAAATGATTTTCCATTAACGCCAAGTTTAGATCTTTTGTCTGTAATTAATGCACGAGCAATTGAAAATACTCTTTCGGACGGTGCACTTGATGCCGGAATTGCGAATATTCTACAGGATAATTTGTATAATAATGGAAATTCATTTTTCCTATCTTCCCACCATTTTAAAACATTAAAATTATCTTGTAAAAGTACATTAGTATTTTGATATCTATTTAATTCGTTTTCTATTTTTGATATATTTGAATCAGCTTCCTGTATCGGTTGTACATATTTTTCAAATAGTGTATATATTTTAGACTTTTTTAATTCTACAGAAGGGTTTGGTATACTAACATCGTCTGAATAAGGGAGCAACAAAGATTTGCATTTGGTTAAAACTTCTCTTCGCTCTTCTAAACTAAATTGAATTAATTGATTGGTTATTGGGAATAAAAAAATAGCTAACTTATGAAAAATTGTAATGTTACTATCCACTAAACTTATTAATGTATCGTACAAGCTTTTTTTAAAATTTGACATAAAACTTGGTTCATCATTACTTGTGTTGTTACACATTGTTTTTAAATTTTGAATATGAGGATGAACCAAATGTATAGTAACATAGGAGCTACCTTCAAGCTCTTGTGAAGCTTCCATAAATGGTTTTAAAATTCCTATTAGCTGGTCCAAATAATATTCTTTTATAACACTATATTTGTCAGCAATATTTTTCTCAATAAGAATTTTTTGAATATCATTAAAATTAGATTTTATTGATAATAAATTAAAATAAACTGTATTCCACCTTGTGGGTGAAAAACTTTTTAATGACGTATTTAAGTCACAATTTATTCCCGATTTTTTAAAAAATTTTACTAGTTTTGATGATGCTGTAACTATTTCAAGAATTTGTGTTGAGTTATTTATAAATTTTTCTATTGTATTATGAATAAGATGATTTATACAGTTGATATTATCATATTCTTTTAATGCTGCTTTTATATTGGCTCCTCTATCTGTAACCACAACTATTGCATCATTCAAAGAACAGTTGAATTCATTAAGTAAAGACTCCAGTTTTTGTTTTATATTGATACCTATTTTTAAATAAATATTTATTTATAATCATCATTCACTTCATAAAGTGTACCCTGCACCTGCCTGAAAGTGAAGTTTTTTAAGTTTAATAAATATTTTAAATTATGGACCTGGGCTTTTTTACCCCATTAGTGTTCAAAACTTCAATTTCCGGGGATGATGGGAAATACAATTTTTATAATCTCCATCAAAAAATTCGTGTATTGATATTGTCATACCTGAAATGTCTTCTGAATTTATGCAAAGGTATAAGCATATCTCAGCATACATACATTTCAAAAATTAAGAAACAGTAAAATAAATCTAATCTTTTACTTTTTTAATTTTTTTGTGGTAATGAATTCTTAATGGATCGATTTATAACAATCCAATGCCATATAACTTTCAAGATTTAATTGAAATTCTCGACACACGATTTGATGGTGGTTATATAACATTCGGCATATTCGAATATAACATAGATTATTTTACTTATAACTTACTTGTATTTGAAATTCCTTTCATTGACTTTATACCCAACAACTTGTTTTTAATTTCACCGTCCAAAACAAAATGAGCCGTTACGGCAAGGTATGAAATTTTTGAAAAATTTTCAGTCCATAAGTCACATGTTATTGCATAACCAATTTTTCTTATTGATAGCATCTCTGACATCAGTTTTTCAAATTGTACATCATATATTTTTTCAACATTTCTATAAATTGTTGATGGATGTGGTATTAGAGAGTCTATATTAATATTTCCTCCATATTTATTTCCCAGAGATAACATTAAATTTGCAAATGCTTTTAGTCCACAATCTTTTACTAGAGAATATGGCCGGATATCACTAACAACCCATTCCGTTAAGACGTCGATACAAGCCTTCTTAGCTTCTTGATTTGGTTCAATTGCACTATTTTCATTTTCACTTTTTAATAATGTATAGCACTTATGTTTATTTAAATTCGAGAGTGCATTTTTATTGTATTTATATACATTTTTACAATTTTTGCACGCAACAAAATTTATTACTTCACAATCGTTCTGGTCTTTAATCATGCCAAAGCAATCCCATATCTTACTTCGTCCTCTTTTTTCGATAATTTTATATTCACCACACAAAATTTTTTCTTTTATTTCAAAATTATTCATTTTAATATTAATAAACATATACACAATACACTAAGCACATTTGTTTCAGCTTTTACTATAAGTGACAACAAATACTCAAAAATATTTGTAGTACAACAGTTATTTGAGATCAAAAACAAATACAAATAAGTATTCAACTCAAAACCATAAGTAACTGTTATTGTTTTTGTGGATAGAGTGCATGAACATAAGCAAAAGCATACAATATCAGTTACACTCATTCTCTCATTTTTACCAGTAGTAACAGGTACCTACTATGGTGTATTTCTTTTACAAATACTATGTGGTGTACTACTGCACGTCTTTACTTTACATGTGCCAATCAGACGGACGGACATTGATAAATCAATTCAGAAAGTGATTCTAAGTCGAACGGTACTCTTTAACGTGGGGATGGGAAGATTGGGGCGTTACAATATTTGCACAAACACATAATAGTAGAGTATAAATACAAGAAATTTCACATAAATTCTTTAATCAATTAGTCTTTTTTATCCCATTTTTGCTGAGTTCATTCTATTAAAAGAACCCGTGTAAGTATCCACGATTGCCGGCAATCGGTCATAGAAAATAAATTTACCGCTCCGGGTCCTTAGAGAAAACATGTAGCGTCTTACCGGGAGCACACTCTTTGTTGCTAACAAATAAATTAAAACTTAATATTTGATTTTTTTCTATTTAAGTTTTAATTTAAATTTCTATAATCTAAATAATTTTGTATTATTTCCAGTGTTGCCACTTCATGTGTAATTACACATAACGTGTGTAATTTTTATTTACATGTATTAATTATGTCATTTTAAATCTCAGTTACTGAGGCATTCATCTGAACGTCAAATTCATACACAAATATACAATCTAGTGGCGTTTTTTTCTTTGACTTTTCAAATTCAAAAATATAAACGCTATTCTACAAAGTAATGTCTAAATTAAACAAAATAAAATGTGAAATATAAACAAAATATATATTTTTTGTGGTTTGTGCAAAATGGGCCGAAATAAAATATAAAAGTTTTCAAATATTGTTTAAAAGAAATGTAAAGTTATATGAGTAAGCATTGTTGCCAGTGCATATTTTTCAAAATCGGAATTTTTCCTAC
Organism: Phormia regina; assembly: GCA_001735545.1. Classification (NCBI taxonomy): domain Eukaryota; kingdom Metazoa; phylum Arthropoda; class Insecta; order Diptera; family Calliphoridae; genus Phormia; species Phormia regina. The sequence goes on from MINK01188679.1 coordinate 7,481, forward strand.
GAATAGAAAATGATTTCCCTACACTTTTTAGTCACGAAATGAATAAATAATGCTTGATAATTAACAATTATTTTAAGGTACTGCCACTTTGTAATGGAAACATATATTCTCCAATAAAACTACTAATTATCGATGTATGAAAATTTCTACATTGAAATTTGTATTTATTTAAATTTATCGTCTGATTTTTATTTTTTTAATTCGTCGCGAAAATCTAATCAAATAATAAAGATTTTTCCGAGCGAAATTGCAATCTTCTACTATGGGGTTTTAAAAAAATCACTTTTACTTTATTAATATTCTATATTTAATCTTTGAGTTTATTTCAGATTATTTTGGTCATAGAAAACAACTAGAACTGCAACATGCTCACAATAAAATAAACACGTGAAGTTTATATTAGAAACTATTTAACAAATTACATAATACTATATGCTTATAATTAGAAAACGTATGGTGAATATTTTCGTTCAATAATATTGATTTATAACAAATAATTTATTTCAATATAAGTCCGAAAAATTCCAAAGGAAAAATATTTCTAAAGGTGGTTTTACACTGTAATACTTTGTATTAAGACCAGTGTTGTATTTTTCATAATACAAAATCGTTCATAATTTCAAAATGTAGTTTAGTTTGTATTAAAGAAAGTATTTTGAAGTTTTACACAATTTATAAATTTTTCATTTGTCAATTTTCTTTTTATTAAATTTGAATATGCAAAAGAAATGGATAAAGTTGCGGTGGTTACAGTTTTAGCATGTTTAAAAAAAAACACAAAAGAAAAAACAATTTAAAACAAAAGAAGATAAAAAAAATATCTACTTGGTGTCGTCAGTGAATTGAGAATTTTTGTAGACTACCAAAAAACCTATTCCATAAATTATTGGCAATTATTGGACCATCAATATAAAAGCATGATACAATTTTAAGGGAAGCAATTTCATCTAGCACTAGGTACATACCTTCATTCCTTTATACAGATATATCCATTAATCCATTATATCCCGTACTATACCGACTACTGATTACTCTCCGCTTTTTGGCAACTGGTGATACGTTTACTAACTTACTATAGTTTTAGAGTTTCAGTTGCAGCCATATCAAAAATAGTCACAGAAACGCATAAAACTATATACGATCATTTGAAACCGGGTTATTTAAAAGTATATATATATTTGTGTTCAAAAATGTATATCCTTTTACTACAATACTTATTGATAGGGATGCAAAACCACTGATGAGTGGCTGAAAGTTGCTAATGAATTTAATAATAAATAGAACTTTACAATGTGTCTTGAAGCTATAGGTTTGATTTATATTAATCTATTTTTTTATACTGCTGAACTATTGTATATTTTGCTGTACCATTGTTTAATTAGATGGGAAACACATCTAATTAAACAATTTAATTTAATTATACTATTAAATCCCTTATAATTATAAGGGATTTAATAGTACAATTCTTTTGGCTTTTGTGGACGCGAACTATAAGTTTATATTTATTGATGTTGGCAAAAATGGAAGAGCTAATGACGCATCAGTTTTTAATCAGTCTCATATAGGAATTGCTATTCAAGAGGAAAGGCTAAATTTTACTGCAAATCAAATGTTTCCTGAAAATCAAGGTTCAGATATAAAGGTTTTGTAATTAAATTTAAATATATATAAACATAATAAACTAACATCTTATTTTTAAGGTGCCTTATGTATTTGTAGCTGATGATGCTTTTCGCCTTTCAACACGCATTTTGAAACCATATTCACAAAGGAACTTACATGAGAACAAAATTTTTAACTACAGACTTTCAAGAGCAAGAAGAGTATCTGAAAATTGTTTTGGTCAGCTGGTGAATCGATTTCAAATTCTTTTAAAAGAAATTGTTTTAGAAGTTGAGAAAGCAGAACTCATAACAATAACATGCTGTGTTCTGCATAATTTTTTGAAAATAGAATGCAAAAGGGGAAGCTATATTGAATGTCCACAACCATACACATCATTAACATCTCTTGAATATGCTTTGGAAAATGGTTTACCAGATGAGGCATCTCAAATTAGAGACATCTTTAGAAACTATTTTAACAATGAGGGACAAGTTTTCTGGCAAGATGATGCTATAAAAAAATTCAACTTTTAATAAAAATCAGATTAAATATTTTTAACTATATATTTATTTATAAAAATCAAGAAATAAAAAAACAAATTATGAATTTAACACAAATAATAAAAAGGATATACTTGAATTAATTTTCAAACATAATCATGGTAATTTTTTTAATAAGATTTTTTTCTTTCTTGAACGTTATCCATTGCAAATAGATGACCTTTCACAAAGTTTCCGAAGCTCTCTATATATGGATCTGTTTGTTCTGGCTTTGTCAACGTTTTAAGAGCTTCGGTTGCAGCTTTTAGTGCAGCATCTTCGTCAGAAACTTCATTGAGATTAGTTTATAGTTTTGGACCTTTTCTCTGGGGAGGGATCATCGCAAGTTATCTGACTCTAAAATTATTAAAAAAATAATTTGGGAAGTTAAATCTGTTTAAGCCGTTTGTGTAACTATATTTTTTTAGAATCGGCTACATACTTACCATATCCAAATTGGTTTTTCCTTTTCTTATTTTTATAAATTCGTTCAAAAACTTTAATTCATTATACCAGTACACATAAGGTATATAAACTTCTTCCGCACCCATTCCACTTTTTGTAAAGTCTTTTTGCCTCTGGATTTCCCTCGCATACTGGCTTCTTAAATAGTTTATTTTTAGCTATAATTTAAACAATGTTAACTGGAAAATTGTTTCTAATATTGTATAACTTACTTTTACATCATTTATTTTATTTTAACAGAGTCTTTCTCCCACTCCACCTTAATTAAAGGCACGTTATTTATCTTTTTTTTTTTGCAAATTTGTTAAAATAATTACCTTAATTGTAAAAAAATTAATTTCGTTTTGTTCCATTTTTTTATTTATTTTTCTTTTTTTTTTCATGAAAATTAAATAATGACTTAAAAAATTAAAAAAAAAAACCTAACGAAAAGTCAAAAAAGAAAATCGTTTGATTTTCGTTATACATTTTATAATACAGTATTAACACATGGTATAATTTGTGTTTACACTATAATGCTTGTTGAAATGTTGATAAGTATTAATACAAAGTATTATAGTGTAAAACCCACTTTAGGATTTAATATTTTTCCATAGACACTTCAGCTGGGTTTAGCACAATTATACCCATCAATTAGCTAGTAGTGTTGCCAGTTTAGGATTTTTAAGGCTAGATCTAGACTTTTTATTTTGCTTTTAGCTTAAAAATTTTCGTTTTAGCTTTTAGTTTTTTTCTTAGCTTTTTTTGATTATTAAAGTTAAAAAGGTTAGTTCGCACAAAAAAATTTATTCTTTTTTATAATTAGCGAAAATTTTCACCTTCGGCGCTTTATTCTAAAAATATATTATAATTATTTTTTAAAAACTTTATTATTGATAGGAACTATTTATGTTAAATTTATAAATTCAATAATACATCTTCAAGATATACCAAAAAAACTAATGAGAACTAATAAATGTGTTCCTTAATAACACAATTAGCTTTATTTTTGTAGACATTTAGCCTTTTGTGACTTTTTTTTTGAAAATTCCAATTTAGCTTCCTTTTTTTCTCAAGTCCTGCTAACACTTGAAGTGATTTTGAACTTTGTATTTCCAAATGCTTGATTCCGGTAAACCAACTTTATTTTTAAAAATTTCAAATAATTTTTGTACTGATTCAAAAACAAACAGCTGCCCGTTATATTTTAACAAGGAACTGGATCTGTAAAAGGTCAATATATATCAAAGCAATTAAAATTCCGCATTTGTCCTCAATTCCACATATCCCAATATTATTTCTGTCTAAATCTTGAAGTTCGTATTATGTCCAATTTTACGCAGCACTTTTGCTTTCATTCCTATCGATGCTAATTTGGAATTGAAGTTTTTAAATTTGAACTTAGCACAAAATTCCATCTCATTACTGTTTGTCCGATCGTGTAATCCTTTGTTCGTGTACGCTTTGTATTTTTATCGTAAGCTTTTTTCATTAATCTTTTGATTTTGTCCCGACCTGTCGCTCATTTATAGTCTCACTATCAGCCAAAAGATTAAATTTTCTTAATAATTTATAGTCCTTACCGAGAGTCATCATTGACTGTCCAAAAACTACATGATATGGGGTTTTTCCAATTGTTTGATGAATACTATTTTTGTGTGAACAATTTGTGCTTTTAGTATATACATCCCAATCTCTTAGATCATTTCTAATAAAACAACGCATCGCTTTATTTGCTTGAGCACTATATACCGCAGTTGTCATATGCTGAACACCATATTTTCTTAAATAAGCATAAATCCGTTTTTGAAATTTTATGAATAAAAATGTTTAATTTTCGACTTAAATAGCATTTTGATAAAAATAAATGACATTGCAAAATTTCATGAAAATTGGTCCACAATTGACCCATATAGGGGCCAATTTCGGAAATCACCAAAAAGTGCATGAATACATATGAATCTTAATATCGATGTAATATTCTGTATAAGTACTTTTATTTTTCAATTAATACAAGTATACGTCCCGAATTTTTCACACATAGGCAATGGTGTAGTCTTGACCTACGATACCTTTTTCTCTCGTTTTACTATTTTTCTACTCTTTCTTCCCCTTTAGCATGACAAATTTCACCTTCAGACAGTCTGGAAAACTGCAATATCTATACACTATGATCATGAAACAAAGAATACACACTATGATATTTGTTTTTAGTTAAATTAAGTTTAGGATCGTACTCTGCTTCAAAAGTTAATTTTGGGTTTATTTTCTAACATTTTTCGCCGAATTTCCATCTAATCGTTTAACAGATTTATTTAACTGTTCATTAGGATTTGGAAATTTTCGGTACTTTTCAAACTTCGGAAGATTCAAACTGTTGTTTTGAACGGTTCTAATGTTGCAGTTTTTAAAAGTTTTGGTATTATTAAAACTATTTCCATTAGATAATTTTTTATTTGATGCTTTTTTTACTTAAATTGTTATATGTCGTTGTACTACATTATCATCTATTTCATATATATTACAACTATCTTCATTGTTTTTTGAAGTAAAGACATCTTTTTTGAAGTAAATATATCAATAAAATATTCTTCTTTATTTATTTGTATTCCAAACTCTCATGATCCTAAAGTAGATAATAAAATCTTAATTATTATTTTCATCAATACATCTATATCTCATTTTTTTCAGTGTTGATTAATTTACATTCCATTTTAAACTTCTGTAAATTAATTTATTTTTATGGTGTTATTAATCAAATATATTTAAATTTAAAAGATTGTCTAACCTCTGTGTATTCATACAAACTCATTAAAGACTCTAGTATAAACATATCATCTTCATTTATTGTTTTACGCAAATCATCTTTGACTTCACATATGCTCAATAAAACATCTAAAGCACATTTTTCATTACTATTAATATGAGAATTTGTATTAAGTAAATCTGGAATTTCATAGTTTTCGCATTATTTACACCAAGTTCATTACTTTTCACTTCAAAATCAATGTTTTGGCTGAGCATTTGTTCCCCAGCAAAAATAAACAGAAGTCATTGTTAAGAAAACACATTTTCACTATTTCAAAAGTATCAATAGATATATATTTTCGAGATTTTAAAAAGTAATAAAAACAACATCCAATCATTTAATTAAAAATGCGTTCAAAAGATGAAAAGAAAAATCCAAAGAATCAGTTTTTCATAACATCGTGGACATGACTTCCTATTCATTGTATAGGTATCAAAAAAGAGAATATCTTCCTATGTTAAATGGAAATGATCCGAATTTGCACTACTTCTGGTTCACAACTTCTGGATCTTATTGACTTCTTTGGATGTTCCTTTTTTGGTGGGTCTTTTTCATATTTATTGCTGATGTTGCAATTGTATTGAATGGTTAAATAATAAAAAATGCATTAATATAAAACCGATTTAAAGAAACAAAAGTTATGATACACTACCTCCTTCAATACGACGAGTGCTCGTCTTAATTTTTTTCTAACTATTGCAGCTAATTCTGTGGAGAAATTTCGTAGCTCAGCGGCAATATATTCTCCAAAAACCGTTGATGCGTCCTTCGGTTAAGACTCGCTACTGTGTAATGATTTGAGTGCATCTATAGCCATTTCCTTAAGATAGTCTTTCCGTTCTGTGTATGATGACGTCCTATCTCTTTTCCGATTGCGTTGTTGTCCCGACATATTTAATTTAGTTCATCGTTGAATCCTATATCACACAGTATCGAGGCTTGCAGATTCCTGTAAATATTCAAAAAATATTGAACGATATTCGTATGTAAAACATTTGTTTCTACTTACCATTTGCATAGAGGAAATTGATTGCGTACTTTTGCGGAATCCAAAAACTTCATAGGTTTAAAATATTTCCACATAATTTGAAATGACTCGTCTGTCCCTTAATCTTAATTTTTTTTTCTAAATTTTTCCAAGGCGAAGTTAAATGATGTCTTGAAATTTGCCTATTTGCTTTTCAGTAATTAAAATACATATTTATGGAATCTGCTATCTCTTGATACAACATATCTTTGGACAGTTTATATTCCGCACAACCAGCATTCCATAATCATCTCTGGGTTTCAACTTTCCTCTATAAGGTTATATATATATATATAATATATATATAATATATATATAATTATATTATATATATATATAATAATTATATATATATATATATATTATATATATATATATATATATTACAACATCCCAACTGTGAGCATTTTCCAAAATTAGAAGCAAAAATTGAATCTGCTTAATTGAACAGATCAACAAAACAACAAACTCGAAAAATATGTGGGCAACGGTCTGATAGAGTACCGTTTGATACAAAAAATTTAAGTTTTTGTATTAAATCAACAGATATTCAGATATGGGAAGATTGGTTGGATGCCGCATTTTATCAGCTTCCATCAACTCTCGTTTCTGTAGAAAGAGCGTCTCAGTGCTCTATAAAATATTAACAAAACTAACACAGGAAAAAAGTAAAAATCGACTTCAATTACGAAATTTGTAAATATTAATTAAATTTTTAATTTGATTTTGCTCCAATCAATCAAAATTAGCGGGTCAACAAGTAGACATTGAAAATGTCTCTATTTTGCACAGAATTTCCAACATCCCAACTGGAGCATTTTCCAAATTAGAAGCAAAATTGAATCTGCTTATTGAACAGATCACAAAACAAAAACTCGAAAATTTGTGCAACGCTGAGAGAGTACCCTTTGATACAAATATTTTAGGTTTTTGGAAAAATTCTAAATAACAGATCCAGATATGGGAAGATTGTTGGATGTCGCATTATCAGTTCCATCAACTCAGGTTTCTGTAGAAAGAGCGTTCAGTGCTCTATCAATAATATTAACAAAAACTAGATCAAAATTATCAAAAGAAACAATTAATAATGTGTTAATTGTACATACATACATACATACATACATACATACATACATACATACATACATACAGATAAATTTGTTACAAATATGTCAAGATCAATTTTATTCAAATAATTCACAAATTAGTGAATATTGATCATCTACAAGCTATACAATTGATTTTATCATTCCCGTTTCCCGGGGAGAGTAATGTTACTGGAAACTTTAAACCCTAAATATGTAAGAAAAGCAAAAAAGCTGTACCTAAAACTTTAACACGTTAATTAAAAAACATGGTTCCACAAAGAAAGAAGACTTTTCGATTTTTAGTAGGTTACGGAAATTGTTTAGTCCTTTTTTTGAAATATTTAAAATATAAACAATTATTTAAATATTTTAAATTATATGCGTTTTACTACTTGATTTTCTAATTTCTCATAAAGCGAAAATTAGTTCATCTTCTTCAAGGGCAATATAAATGTGGAGCAGAAGAAAGGCAGTCCGAAAGATGAAAAATACATTTGGAAGTTCCACAGCTGGAGAAACCTCTTCTCCTGTGCTTCCAATTAAAAAATGTCATTTTGCTTCGGATAGTTTCGATGAACTCCAAGATATATCTGATGATTTGAGAAAATAAATGATATTGAAATGTTTATTAATAAAATAAGACACTGGTCTATAAAAAACAATATATGCAACACCGTATTAAATGAGTTGTTGATTATTTAAAGAGAAAACAACTTGTGTGTACAAAAGACGCCAGATCTTTAAAGAGAACTCCTACAGAAGTTGTGAGTCGCAGTATGGTAGATGGTTTTTATAGCCATTACGGATTGGAAAATGCGCTCGCAGGCTTTATGATTACAAACAACTATCAGCCGAATACAATAGAACTCGATTTTAATATTAATGGTCTGCCATTGACAAAAAGTTCAACAAAACAAGTGTGACCAATTTTAGGCAATGTTGCTGATCGTGATGATGTTTTTTTTTAATTGAGGTGTATGAAGGCTATTCAAAACCTAAAGACGCTAACGAATTTCTAGTTGAATTTTTAAATGTAGTTTTAAATGTAGTAAATAATTTATTTTCTTTTGAAAATAAATTATTTACAATAAAAATTAGATGTCTTATACTGGATGCTGCAGCCAGAGCTTTCGTGTTAGGTGGGAAGAGCCACAGTGGTTATTTTTCATGCACAAGGCGCATCCAAAAAGGTGAAATGTTTAAAAATCGGGTGGTGTTTCCCACCAATGAATATTCACCTGATAGAGATAACGAGTCCTTCAGAAATCGGACGCAACGTGAGTACCATAACATATATAATAAAACAATCGTTGAACATCTTCCAATAGATATGGTAAAACAAATTTCATAGTCTAACTATGTGCATATAATTTGTCTTGGAGTAACCAGAACCATTTTAAAATTATGGACAAGAATAAAAGATGAATTATATTCATTAAGTTCCTGGCAAATTTCCCATATTTCCAACCAATTGGAAAACCTAAAAAAAAAGAAACTCCAATAGAGTTTTCAAGAAAACCCAGATCAATTGTTGATCTTGAGCGTTGGAAAGCGAAAGAACTGCATCAATTTCTTTTGCATTATCGACCGCTAATTCGAAGATCAACATTAAGCAAAGAAAGATATATTAATTTCTTAAAGATGTCAGCTGCAACAAGAATCTTGATAAAAGATCAAAATTCTCAAGATGGTAATGAACTTGCTCAAAATTGATTAAAAGATTTTGTTAGAGATATGCCAACATTATACGACCCATCATTTTTAACGTTCAATTTTCATTATTTGCTATATATACATTCTGACGCTTCAAAAATCATCTTCAAATGTTGAAAAAAAAACTAGTGAAAAATGCAATAATGTTTTAGCTCAATTATACAAACGGAGTGTTGAAAGGAGTTTAGCATTAAGATGGAACAATAACGAATCTAACGCTGATTTTAATGAAAAGGAACACTGCAGTGAATATGAATGTTATTTTAAACGTTATACGTTTTATACGTTCCCTAAGAGAGGAAATTTGACCAAATTTACCTTTTTATTCTCTTTCGGAATTAAAAGAGTTCAATGATTACTGTTGGTTGATTCCATGAAAAATCAATTTGTAAGTTAAGATTTAAGTAAATTCCTTATTTTCAATGATTTTAGTGTATTTTTAATTTCAAGAAATATTTAATTCAAAGAATTGAAGGGAGTGACATAAAAAGTTTTTTAAAGACTTCTAGTGATGATTTGGAAATAGACACAACCTGGCGCGGAACAGCCACTAAGCCTAGTATTCAAGCCTTTATGGTTTTCAAAATAATTAAAAGTTAAATAACTTTTATAACAAGAAGTAAAATAAATAACTAATTCTGTTCTTATTCTTCTTTTTTATTTATAGATTTATGTCATTTAAAATTTAAAAATGCCTCGGTATTTGAAATAAAATGACACAATTACATTTTTTTACACGCCCAGGATCGTGTAATAAAAAAGCAAAAACATACAGTTTATGAAAAAAATTATTAAATATGCAAATATGAAATTTTTGACGCGTTCTGGGAAAAAACAACGAAAACATTACATTAGTAATTTTGTGAAGCAATTTTTTTATTGTGTTTTTCTTTCTGCAGGTTCTTAAGTTCATTCAAATATAAGTTTGAACTATAGAAGGAGGTATTATTAGTAATATCTTGTTTAAACTTCAACATCCTAAGATAATGGGAACATGATATTAAACCAATTTTATTTGAACAATTACATTACACTATATCAAGTTGTAATTTAGAAATTTCTATTTATATTTCAGAAATTTTTAATTATGCTTCAGAAGTTTTTAACTACAGTATAAACTCGATAATTCGGATAATTGATTGCATACCCCTATCCGGATTTTCGATGTTTTTTAACCATTTGTTAAATAAAACCTATTAAAATATATGAACAGGTTAAAATATCAAGTTCAAATTTTTCGTCAAAATACAGTTTTTCCTAAAAGTTTCATATAACCAAAAAAAAAAAAAAAAACAAGCTTCCTTGTAGTCATTCAATTCTAATCAACTATTCTTATATTATAATTCAAATCATAATTCAATCTAAACTTTGCTAAAATTTAAATGGAAAATGTTCTTTTATAGGATTATGAAGTATGTAATGAATTGGGAAATGCCGTCCGCAATTAACGAGTTTATACTATATATGACAGAAATTTCTATTTGCAGTTCAGATGTTTCTAATTTATTTCAGTAATTTCTAAATGCATATAAGATTTTTTTAATAAAAATTCTGGATCTAAAATACAATTGAAAATTTCGGAAATACATTTAAAAAATGTTGAAATACGAATGGAAATTTCTTAAATATAATTAAAAAAAATCCGTAATTTAAATGGAAATTTCTAAATTACATCTAGATTTACATCCAAATAAAGTGTAAGAATTACCGTACACTTCTTAGATAGGAAAATTATACATATTTTTTACTATTTATTGAAAATTTTGGATAGACAAAAAAGTATCCAAATTTACTTCTAAAATTTACTCTAATTCGACATCCAAATAAAGCACTTAATAGTATCACAAAAAAAGTATAAAAACTGCTGCATACTTCTTCTCGAACAGTGACACTTCTTGGATAGGAAAATTAAACATATTTTTTCTACTTTTTAGTAATAATTTGGATAGAATATTTTGTTAGAATTTTGGCAAAAATAGTCTCCAAATTCGTCACTAAAAATGATTCTAATTCGATACCCAAATAAAGCTGTTAATAGTAAACTAAAAAAAAACAAATAAAATAACTGCTGCACACTTCTTCCCGAACGGTGACCATTCTTGAATAAGAAAATTATTTCATAATCTGCTATATCTAACAACTTGAGTTTACTCTTTAGTTCAATTTTGGATAGAAAATGTTGGTAGTGCAAAAAAAATAAAAAAAAAACAAGCAGTTATCATAAATACACAAGCGCAAATACAAATGTCTTTAACATCCACACATCTTTCATTTAACATAAGTCAACACATCTTAACAATTTTCAGTCAGGCGGTTCTGCTTCCAACTGTGTGATGTTGAAATTTGGATGTCTCCTCCGATGACATCTCAGTGGGAACTGCTTGATTAACATTACGTTATGTTCCTTGACCGGTAGTACCTTCGTTTCCTCATGTATGTGGTATAGGGAGGTTATTTGTAGGCAGCCTGCGACGGTCCTTAAAGCAGCATTTTGACAACTTTGTAAATTTCTTCACTGGGTATCACTCAACGAAGGGGACCACACTGGGGCAGCATAATTAACTACTGACCGGCCAATCGTTTTGTATGTAGCTTACAAGGTTTCTTTGTCCATACCACAAGTACTGCCGGCTAGCGCTTTGAGTACCTTGTTTCTACTTTGCAGTTTGTGCAAGATTGCAATAACATTAGCTGAGGAGGTAAAGATGTTGTCAAAGGTGAACCCCAGGATTTTTGGGTGGTTCACTGAATTTGAACTCCATCGACAAAGACGCCAAGCTTTAGTTTGTGGTGATAACTGCAAGTTACTCGTAGTGAAGAAATTATGGATTTGGTTGAGATAACCATTCACCGTATCGTATAAGTCATCAACATTATGGCCAGTCACCATTATTGTGCAGTCCTCCGCATATGTAATCACCTCTACTCTTTGAGGAGGTGTAGGGAGTTTAGAGAGTGTTGGGCTACTCGACCCATTTTCCAGGCATAGGTTATATTTAAGCTCCTGAGGGACAGGTTAAAAACCCAACTCAGGTACTCGACTCCCCGCTCAACATAGTGTTTTAGCATCAGCATGGATATACCGTCTGGGCCAATCTGCAACTTCTGCTGGTGTAATATGCTGTGTCCGTAGCTAGAATATTGTGGGGTTTGCGAACAATGCTTCTTTTCTCCTTGTCTCTCAAATGATCTGATCCTAGAGAAACTACTGCTCGCCAGGTTGCGCAGTTGATCAGACCAGG
>MINK01188680.1:0-15989 GCA_001735545.1 Phormia regina
TTACAATAATATAAATATTAAACACTATTCTCTCCATTTAAATATTTACAGCCGTATTCAAAAAAGATAATGTATGCTTGATAAAGGTTTACTATTTTTTCTTATGGAAATTTCCATACAAAAAGTTAGTAAACCTTTATCAAATATATAATATTTTTTTGTGAATACGGCTGTTAATCATGAGATTTTATATAATTTAATCTGAAGCTTCAAGTAAACTTTTATTAGTTTTATTCTCGGTACTTTTTTTCAACAGCTTTAATAGGTTATCTCTATAAAGTCTTAATGTAGACTTTCCTTAGCTTAATTTAAGTCTCTTTACATAGATATTTATCTGCTTTATTCGGGGAACTTGATTTTATATGAAATTTAAATAGCTTCAATTTTAGGTCTTTATATAGACCATCAGTAGCTTCATTCGAGGACTTTTTTAAAGTCATTATATAGACTTCTAATAGTTTCAGTCATGTAACTTTATAAATCTTTATATGGACTTTTATTACATTTAATCATTCGCATGTATGAAGTAATTATATAGCATTTTAATACCTTAAGTGTTATATATTTAAAAAGTCTTTTTTTAGATTTTCAATAGCTTTTATCGTGGTTATTCATGAATCCATTATATAGACTTTTAATACCTGTTATTGTGGGCCTTTAAAAACTTCTTATACAGGTTTTCATAAGCTTCAATAAATTGCATTTATATAGACTTCACTCGTGGGCTTTTTTAAAGTCTTTATACAGACTTTTGATAACTTCACTCATGGGCTTTTATAGGCTTTTAGTACCTTCTGGCAAGAGCATTTATAAGCTCTTTATACAAGCATTTAATACATTATATCGAGAGCATTTATGTAGACTTTTAACTACTAAATCGTTAACACCTATAAAGTTTTTATACAGACTTTTGATAGCTTCATTTCTTTAGACTTTTAATACCTTCTAGCAAGAGCATTTTTATAGACTTTTAAAAAACTTCAATCGTCAGCGTTTATAAAGCCTTTATATAGACCTTCAATACCTTCAATCATAAACATTTATTAAGTATTTAGACTTTTAATAGCTTTAATCATTGTTCTTATTAAAGTCTATAAATAGACATTCAATAGCTTTAATTATGTTTTCATGTAGACTTTTATTTGCATCAATTTAAGAGCTTCAGTAAAAACGAAAACTTCATAGCTCAGCCTAAAGTCTTTATATCGACTTTCATTATATTTTATTTACAAAGTCTTTATGTAAACTCTCAACAGCTTTATATAGACTTTTAATAGTTTTAATTATAGGCATTTACGAAGTTATTATATAGACTTTTAATAGCTTCAATCGTGTCTTTATTTGGAATTTCTAAAAGTTTTACTGGGAATTTATAGTCTTTATATAGACTTTCAATATTTTTAGTCTTTATTTAGCCGTTTAATAGTACCAAGCGTAAAATTGTGTGTCTTATTAAAAGTCTTTTAAAAGCCTCAATCGTGTGCTTTTCTCCAGTCTCACATACACTTTTATATAAAGTTTTTATAGCTTAAATTATGGGTCTTTATAAGAGTCTTCATATAGACTTTCAATAATTCCATTCCTGGACAATCATATAAACCATAAGCAAGTTTTATAGCGGCCCTTATAACAAATTTTTGTAAAGATTTTTTTAGCTTCCATCGTAAGCATTTTGTTTGGGCTTTCAATAGTTTTAATATTGTATATTTTTTGTGGACTTTTTGAGGTCTTAATCATGAGTCTTGATATACACTATTCATAATTTTTTTATGATTTTTTTAACAAGTCTTTGTTTAAGTCATGAGCTTATTTGTATAATTAATTTCTTTACACTTACCAATTGTTATATTAAATGGTCCCTTGGGTACCAATCTCAAACCACCAAATTTAACATCAGCCTTAAATTGACCATCAGCTCTAATCTGTTTACATTCTACACCCATTTTAATAATAAAACCATTTTCAGTAAAATTACTAATAAATGATTTTACTTGTAAATCAGAAATTCCATGAATTTGCATATTTTTAATAAGTAAACCACCTTGGATACCATCATTGGCATAACGGAATATACCACGTCTATAGAAATAGGGATCAATAGAACCCAAACCATATTCAGGAAGGCCAGCCTAAAAAAACCAAAAAGAAAATTTAAACAAAATTAAAAGAAATAAAATAACGAAATATTAAATTTTACCACCTTCAGTTTTGGTGCTACTAAAGAGATTAAATTCTTAATACATTCATTCTTATTGGGATCACTTAGAGAACAAGGGGTGATTTCTAAACCAGCAGCTGTAAAGAAAAAAAGAAAGAAAATTTATTATAACAAAATATTACATGAGAAAACAAAAGACTTAAGCTAGAAACTTGGGTTTTAAATTTTTGTTTGTTGCAAACACCTTAACATCTCTATTATTTTAGACCTTAACAAAAAGGTTATTTAACCTTTTTGTTTATGTTCCGCTTAATCTTAAGCCATGACTATTGTCTTCCTGGGGTCATTGTTTTTTTGGTTTTCTCTTGCATGCTTGTTTTATATTACAAATTCCCTTAACACTTTTCATTTTCTTTTGGGAAATTACCCATTTAAGATTTGACCTTTCTGTTTCTAAAACAACCTGTGTTTGTTTTTCTGTTTTTGTTAGTATTTAATTTACGAGTACTTTACAATTGTTGTCATGCATTAAGTCACTTATTATTGAATTTAAAAATTGTTGTCTTATTACCTTGTAATTTTGTCTGGCCCTTAAGTTCATTGTCATATAATTTGTTTGTCTTTTTTTGTAGTTTTTGGTTATTTTTTTTTTTTTTTTCTTAAATGAAACTGAAAGTTGTTTTGTTTTATTAATACATATTATTATCATCATCAAAACTATAAAGCTAAAGGTCTTTGAACTATAACATTAATTTTATTTGGGCTTTAAACGGAATTTTTAATTATTTAAATTAAGATTTGTCATACTATAGTAGTAAAAGATGAAGTGAGTGAAATATGATTTTATTTTAAAATTTAATAAGGCTGGCACGTGGAGATGTTTAATGGAAAATCTTGAGGCTAATCATAGCACAATAAAGATCCAAGATCAAAACTATTTAAATTATGGTTGTGCCTTAAAATGCTTTATTTAGCTAAGAAAATGGGAGTCCCTCTTAACTTATTCAATAGCTTCAATCGTGGAACTTATTAAAGTTTTTAATCAAGATTCTTTAAAAAGTCTTCATATAGACTTCTAGTATTTAAATTAAAATTTAAGTTTAATTTTTTTGGTTTATTTTATTAATATTATTTTATTTTAATTTTGTGAAATATGAACAAAAATAAAATAGGTTTACTTTTGATTATTATTATTATTATTATTATTATTATTATTATTATTATTTTATTTAAGTTGAATTTTTTTTTCTTCAAATTATCAAAATCAAAATTTGTATATACCTTTAGCTATCCAATGATACCTCAAAAATTTTTCTAACAATATTGCAAATAATTTAAAAAATTACGATAATTTTAAAATCAATTTAAAAATTTTTTCTCATTAGTTTCTGATTTATTTTTCCTTTATTCTAATTAAAACCCGAATTTGTTTTATATTAATAAAAACCGAAATTATTATGGAGTTAAAGCTTTTTATTAATATATCACACATTTTGCTACTGATACCAGAAATAATATACAAATTTGCGAAAATATTTCAATATAAAATTTAACTCCTAATAAAAACATATTTTCGTATAATATTTGTTTTAAATTTTTTTAAGATATAAACTTAAATTAATAAAAACCGTAATTAGTAAGGACCTTAACCTTTCATTTGATATATTCATTATTTTATAATTTTGATTGTTAATAATAAAAATTTAAGAAATTTTTTTTTTCATTTATTATTATTATTTTTATTTATTTATTTTCTTGCAACGTTAAAAAGACAGTAATAAATAATATTAAAATAAAAATCTCCATTAAATAACAAAACCGAAATTAGTACGGACCTTTAGCTTTCTTTTGATGTCTTATTTATTTTTCTATTACTACTGTAAATAATATAAAAATTTACTGATTTCTTTCATTATGATTAAAGTATTAATTTTAATATAATTTTGTTTAAATTTTGTTTTATTAATTTTATAACATATAAATTTAAATTAAGAAAAATTGCAATTAGTAAGGACCTTAAGCTTTCTTTTGATATATTAATTATTTTGTTATTCTGATTGCTTAAATTAAAAAAAAAAATAAGAAATTATTTTATTAGTAATTTTTTCTTGTTCAAAAAAATAAAATAATGAATATTAAAATAAAAATCTGAATTTGTAATAAAATTCAAAATTAGCCCGGAGTTTTAGCTTTCCTATGGTATTTTATACACTTTGGTATTACTACTAGAAATAATTTAAAAATATTAAATTTAAAAATTTACGGATTTTTTATTTTATGATTTAACTCTTAATTTTTATATAATTTTGTTTTATTAATTTTATAAAATATAAATTAATAAAAATCGAAATTAGTAAGGACTTGAAGCTTTCATTTGATATATAAATTATTTTGTTATTGTCATTGTTAATTAAAAAAAAATTAACAAATTATCTTTTCTAAATTTTTTCTTCTACAAATTAAAAAATAATAATAATAATAATAATAATAATAATAATAATAATAATAATAATAATAATGAATATTAAAACAAAAATCAGATTTTTTAATAAAAATCAAAATTAGCGCGTACTTTTTTCTATCCTATGGTACCTTATACAGTTTGTTAGTACTGCTAGAAATAATTTTAAAATTTATGAAAATATTTTATTTTAGAAATAAACTCGTAATGGTAACATATATTTGTTTTATAAAATTTATTAAAATATAAAAATATAAATTAATAAAAACTGAAATTAGTATAGAGTTTAAGCTTTCATATGATATATCAACCATTTTTTTAGCTATGCCACAAATAATTGAAAAATTGGCGACTGAATAAGAATATAAGAAGAATATAATTATATTTTTATTTTATTATTTTAGAACTCAATTTACTTTTTATTTTTTTTTTTTTTTACTTTTTTGATTTATGACTAACATTAGATATTAAAACCGTTATTAATATAGACTTTAGATTTTCATATTATATCTCAATTTTTTTTTTTAAAGTTTACGAAATTTTGTTATAACAAAACATTTTCCAAAATTAAGAAAAAATTATTAGTAATTAAATGAAAATGAAAAAAATAATTTTTACTAAATAAAATATTTTAGTTAAAGTTAAATTAATAAAAACCGAAATTAGTGCAGACTTTTAGCTTTCATATGATACCTTACTCATTTTGCTATTACTACTGGAAATAGTTTAAAAATTTACGAAAATAAAGAAATATTAAAAAATTNACCTCTTNTTNATAAAACTTGTGTTTAATATATATATATTTTTATTTTTGAAAGCTTTATTAATATTAAACTTATAAAATTTTAAAACCGAAATTAGTATAAACCTTAAACTTTCATATATGAGCTTATTCATTTTTCTAGCAATGTTACAAATAACTTAAAAATTTACGAGAAATTTAAATTTTAAAAATTAAAAATAAATTCTGATCTAAAATTAAAAATAATAGGAATTTATTTTTAATTTTAGATCAGAATTTATTGTTAAGTTTTTGTTGTTTTTTTTTTACTTTTAATTAAAACCGAAATTATTACAGATTTTAAACTTTCATTAGATATCTTATTTTATTATTTTGGTTTTAATCCTTAAAAAAATTTAACAAAATTATTTTAATGAAAAAAAAATAAATAAATAAATAAATAAATAAATAAATAAATAAATAAATAAATAATACAAAATAATAATAACAATAATAATAATAATTAGTATTAAAGTAAAAAAGTATTTTTTCTAGTTAAATTTAAAATATGTATTAAACATAAGCTTTCCTATGATATCATAATTATTTTGCTACCGAAACTGGAAATAGTTAAAAAATTATATTTTATATTTTATTTCAAGATTGAAATATCAAATTGAGTTGGAAACTTTGCAATAAAAAACCGAAATTAGTAGAGATCTTAAGTATTCATATGATATCACAATCATTTTATTAAATTCGTTGTAAATATTTTAAAAAAATATACGAAATTATTTTATTTCAGCAAAAAAAAAAATTTTTTTCTAATTTAAAAATTGAAAAATAAAAAATATTTTTTATTAAAATTAAAATCTAAATTTATAAAAAATATAAATTTTTTTACGATTTTTATAAAATCATTGCGTTTTAACAATGCAAATAATTACTTTAGAAAAAATAGATACAAATAGATTTTTTTGTCTAAGTATTTCAAAAATTTACAATAACCAGGCTAATTTAAAAAGTTTATTAAATTTTTTAAATATAAATAAACACAATTTTCTTTAAAAAATTAAAACCAAAATTGCATTTAAGTTTAGGCTTTCATTTGGCATTTTAATTTTGAAATTATGACAATAACAAAAAATGTAAAATATTACGATAAAGTTAAAAAATATAAAATATTAAATAATTAGTTACATCTATTTTTTCAAATATAATTAACTTAAATTTTCTTAAAAAAATAAAAACCAAAATTAGTTTAAAGTTTAAGCTTTCATTTGCTATTGTCATCTTAAGGTTAAAACAATTACAAATAATTTAGAAACTTACGATAAAGTCTAAAATAAAAAAAAAAATACAAATATCAAACATATTCTCATGATTTCCTGAAATTGTAATTTTAAATTATTTTCAATAGTTAAAATTTATTTTTAATTACACTTAAAATTCTTTAATTGTATTTTATACTACAACAAGGTAAATTATGTTGTTTTGATTGAAATTTTTGTAAGAAAATTATCAAAGAATTTATTGTAAAGGTCAATAAATAAAATTAAATTTTATTTTCAAAATAACAAAAAACAAAATGTTATAAATATATCAATAAATCAAATAATTTTAAAACAATTATGTTACACAAAAATTTACAAACAAGTACAAATATTTCATAATTAATTACAAAAAAAAAAAAAATAATAACAATTATAATAAGAATTGAATGATACTCTGTTAATAACATTAAATATTTAATATTAGGCTTTGATTGATACTCTCAACATTTTTAATTTAAAATTTTTAGTCTAATGTTTTATAATATTTTATTTTTTGTATTTAATAATTTTTTAGACTTATAAAAAAACAACAACAACAATAAAACAAATTATTATTTGGCAAACCAAACAAAAAAAAACCTTTTTTTTTACAAAATATCTTATGTTGCAATTGTAAAGCAAAATTATTATTATGAGCTGAGTAGATAGATAAAAGCAAAAGTATTTAAGACTTTGTAACATTAACGCTCTAGTGCAAAAGTGTACTTACTTACAAACATACAAACATAAAAACCATTAACTGAAAATGAACTTTACAAATAGACAAGATTAACAATAATGATTTTTTGTTTTTGGCTGCTTTTTTATTTGTTTCTTTTTTTTAATACACATTTTAAAACATGAATTAGTTACTGAAGAAAAAAAGAAACAAAATTTTAAAAAATAAAATATTGATGTAGGTCAGTTAGCAGTTTTTGGTTTTGGTTGGTTTTTAAGACAACCACCAAGTGAATATAAAAAAACTAAAGAAAAAGAAACATAAAAAAAAACAATAAAATTTTTTAAAGCTTCTGAAAGAGTTAAAGTCTTTATATTGAAGACTTTAAAGCCGGTTACCTTTGTTTATCTAAAGCATTAGTTGGCTTTTGTGTAAGTAGTTTTTTTAGTTGCACTCTTTTAGCGTTATTTAAGTACCACAAATGAATAGAGAATGAATTAAATTTATAACAAAAGAAATGAGACCAACTTTATTTTTTTCATAAATTATATAAAAACTTAAAAGGAAATGAGAATAAAATAAAAACCGAAATTAGTTTTAAGTATAAGCTTTCATATGGTATATAAAACATTTTGTTATATACAAGAGAAATAATTTAAAAATTTACGATAATATAAAAAAATATTTATTTAAAATTTTTTATCCTTTTTCATGTTTAAAGACTTTTAATTTGCAAAATAAAAGAAGTTAAGTTTATTGAATAAAAACTGAAATTACTATTTAAATTAAGCTTTCATTTGTTGTATAATAAAATATATAAAGTTATTTAAAATAAAATGTAATATTGACGTTAATTTGGTAAATTTTTATTTTTGTAAGATTTTTTTTATTTTGTGCTGATTGTTCCTGCTTCTCAGAAAATGTTTTATATACATATATTTTCATGAAATAACAAAAACCGAAATTAGTATTTTACATAAGCTTTATTATGGTATATAAATTATTATATTATTGTTGTTTTAATTTATTTAAAAATCTACTTAAATGTTTAAAAAAATTATTTTATGCGATTTATTTGAATTTAACGTATTTAACGTAAAAAATCTCAGGAAATTTTAAACTAAAACAAAATCGAAATTAGTATATAGTATAAGCTTTCATATGGTATCTGAATTATTTTTATTGGTGTAATTTTTAATATTTTTGAAATTTATTTTAATTTTAAAAATTTAAATTTTTGTAAGATTTTTATTTTTTTTATTTATTAATTTATTATTTTTTATTAAAAAGAACTTTTAAACATTTTCTTAAATAAAAACCCAATTAGTTAGTTTTAAGCATTGATATGATATAGAAAATAATTTATTATAATTTTTAAATAACTTAAAAATGTATTTAAATTATTTAAAAATTAATTTAAATTTTTAATAAAATATATTTATACGTTTTCTTGAATTAATTAAATTTCCCTAATTTTAGACAAAAACTATATATGTTTTTTGTAATTGAATGAAAATCAAAATTAGTATTTATTTCAAGCTTTCATATGATGTACAAATCATTTTATTTACTTTAATTTTAATAACTTAAACATTTACGATAACGTTTGAAGAAGAAAAAAAATTATAAAAATTACGATAACATTTGAAGAAGAAAAAAAAATTATATATTTTGAAATTCATAAATTTTTTTCAAAGACAGAAAATTCAAAATTAGTATTTAGTTTAAGGTTTCTTATTCTGTTCAAATAATTTCATTATTTTTATTTTTAATAATTAATAAATTTACAATAATTCAGAAAAAGAATAATTTTATAAGATTTTTTCCTTTACTTTACCTTTTAAAAAACAAAATACCACTTTTTTAAATAAATAATAACCGAAATTAGTATTTAGAATTAGCTTTCATATGATATATAAATTATTTTATTATCATTATTTTTAATAATGGAGAAAGAAAAATACTTTAGTTTTTTCCCTATTATTTCGAAATTCATAAAAGTTTTTGTCAAATATATAAAATCCGAAATTATTATTTATTTCAAGCTTTCATACGATATACATATCATTTTTTTGATATTATTTTTAATAACTTAAAAATTTACGATAACATTTGAAGGAAATAAAAAAAAAAAAAAACTAAATAACTTTATATTTTATATTTTCAAATTTATAAAAATGTTTCTTAGAAAAAAGAAAATTCGAAATTATTATTTAGTTTAAGTTTTCATAAACAATATGTATAGTTTTATTAGTACTATTGTTAATAATAATAAAATTAATATATAAAATTTTCTTTGAAAATATTTTTTAATGTAAATTTTTCTCAATAAAAAAGTCTTGGCGTTACGTTTTTTTTATAAAAAAAATACACTTTTTTATTAAATAAATAAAAACCGAAATTAATATTTACTTTGAGCTCTTATATGATATACATATTGTTTTGTTAGTATTACTTTTAGTAATAATAAAATTAATAACAACATTAAATATATAAAATTTTTTGAAAATATTTATTTATTCATTTTTTTTTTCTCAATTAATGAGAATATTTTTAAAGTATTCTCAATTATGAANAATTCGAAATTANTNTATNATAGTCACTANNCGCAGAGAAAAAATATGGTTCTGGTGACCATAAACTAAGAGCAACATACTATGATTGTAATATATGATTCCAGGNTACAATANGTATTTTTGTACGTAATCATTATTATGATTCCATTTTATCATTTATTAGTGAAGNTTATAACCTTANTAATAACTTTTAGTAAAGTTTATAACCTTTTNTATNAATATTNNCTTNAATATAAACAAATTATATCATATATATAATTCCATTTTATCATATATATAATCCAATTTTATCATATAAATAATCCCAATTTATCATATAATAATTCCAATTTATCATATTTATAATTCCATTTTTTCATATATATAATCACATTTCATCACATATATTATCCAATTTTATCATATATATGAACTAATTTCATCATATATATAATCTCATTTTCATACTTATATTCCTTAGTACCACAATATGTGGTACATTCATCTTACTAAATAAAAACAAACTTTATTAATTTATATTTGTTCATATCTGAACTAAATGAGAATTAATAAACTAACAAACTACTGGACTAAAAATATTGGCTTAATGGTTGTGGAATTAAACAAAATTGTAAAATTAACTGAATGGTTTTAGAATTAACTTTTTAATTGTAGAAATAACTAAATGTTTGGATTTTTCATATATATGATTTCATACAAAAATGTTGAAATATATATTATGATTCAGTGAACCATATTAAAATTTTGATTGTGTGTAATCATTGAATGATAAAACGGAATCATAAACGTTGCTATCATGAACATGGTATTATTCAAATCAAAGAGAAACGGCTGTACAATCACTGAATAGTTGTGGTGATCATGGTGTGACCATGTTTTTTTCTGCGTGTAATTTGAGAGTATGTCTTCCTTCTATATGATATAACCTAGCAAATGGTTTACTTATCATTTTTGTATTATCTATAAATAATTTATAAAATTTTAAATTTAAAAGCTTTAAATATAAATAATAAAAGTTAAAGCTTTTAAATGTATTACCTTAACAAACAAGAGTACAAATTGTAAAATCATTTTATTTTAATACTTTCTTAATATTTTTATCACTTGGTTATTACTGTTCTTTCATAAATTTTATTTATCCATACAAAACCCAATTATTATTTACCTTGAATATGTGAAATAATATTTAAGTAGAGTTTTTCTCTTGTCCCCAAATTCCGATTAATTTCTAGAAAAAAATATATATATACCTATTAAAATTAAGTAATATTTACATTTGACATGCCTCATTAGTTACATTTTTTTTTCTGATAAAATTTCTTTTTAAATTCATAAGAATTTTCACGTAAAATTATAGGTAATATTAAAAATTATGATAAATATATTGTATTATAAATAATTTGATTTATTAAAAACATGAGAAATGATTGAANNACAATCACTGAATAGTTGTGGTGATCATGGTGGGACCATGTTTTTTCTCTGCGTGTGTAATGATAACTCAACTTTAAATTTATATAATCTTTAATCCCTTTATGTATAGCGTTTTAATCGGCTCAGTAGTTTCGGAGTTATAATAAAAAAAGTAAACAAAAAACATAATTTTTACGTGAAAATAGCAAGTTTTTTTGTTTAAAAAATCGATAACGGAAAAACTATTCAGATTTATTGTTTCATCGTAAAGACACATGTCTATTGATTCTTCTCGATTTTATTCGCAATTGAGTAAATTTGCTTATTTGCGCAAAATTTTAGTTTTTTACAATAGATTTCTTGAAATTAAAAAAAATCAGTTTTAAGGAAAAAGAAAAATTTTAAAATTTTTATATAATTAAGGTATCTATAATTCGCTTCTTACCAATCTCTATAGTGTTTACATTTCAATTTGCAATTTATTGAAAAATAATAATAATAAAACAATTAATTAACTTTTGCCATTGTCAGCATAAAGAATTTTTGTACAATTTAATTCAAATATAGTCACGATTTTTTCAACAATACTAATACATATAAAGAATGTATTATTGCTATTTGAAAATGTGAAAAAACATTTTGTTCGTTATTTTTTAATTCACTAAAAATCTTATAAAAGTGCAGCATTTCCGCTCTTAGACAAATAAAACTTTAACATTTTTGTGAAATAAAAAAAAAGAAAACGTTTAAAATTAAAAATTTTAATTTAAAGCATATTTCCTCATTTTATTAAAAAAAAATAATTTAAATTTGTTTCACTTATTTTAATGAAAGAATTGCGTTGTAGTTTGGCGGGTGTTTTTTTTTTTTATTATTATGGCCTTATCTTCTTGTAGTAAGAAGTTTTAACCTTAAAAAATATTTTGAATGCGTTTTTTTTTTTACTTTCTTTTGTTGTATAATTCATGTGCAGCAGTTTTATTTAAAAATTATTTTAAAATAGTAGAAAAAAGGTAAAAGGAAATAAAAATAAATTACTCTATATTCACACGTTCTAATTTACTAATTATTCTGGCCTGATATTGTTAGACTAACATGTTAGATATAAATGAGATTTATTGGACTATATTAGGGTCAGATTTAAAATATCAATAAATATAAAAAAATTTAATTTTAGCAAATTTTAAATTATGCATAAAAGGCAATAAAATATTTAGGGCTCTGATTTAAGTCAGGGGCCTGTTTATTTAAAAAGAAATAAATTTAATTATTACTTTTGTTTAAAAGCAAAATATTTCATTTTGAATTCAAAAAACTTAAACAAAGCAATAATTTATATTAAAAAAATTAAAACAAATTTAAATATTTTCTAATTTCGTTTTCATTTAATGAATATGTATTTATTTAATTTTTAAATCAATATTCATAATCCACACACCCTCTCACCAAAATCGCACAAAAAAATAATAAGAAAAGAAATCGTCATATATTTTATATGATTTTCTTTCTTCATTAAGAAAAAAAAATAATAAAAATATCAACAATTCATGTCCAAGTAACGAACAAATAAAAAAACCTATAATTTTCTACGGATGCTGCTGAAAACCAGCTAAAAGAAAGACAAACAAAAAAAGTACTGGGTTTAATTTTAACCAAAAGTTTTACCAAGAAACTTTACTTTTTATTTACTTTTTTTGTTTTTGTTTACTTTTTTTCGCCAACCGATAAAGAAACTCGTTTTATTGGTAAGAGAGAGAGAGCAAAAACAAGTATTTTACACAAAGATTGACTATAACATGAATATTAACTGAATTTCGCTAATGTATTGGTAACACTCGTCAAACTATTCTAAAAAAAATCCCATAGACTCTAGACTCAAAATACATTTTTTTTTTAACTATTTATGTATTACTACTCTAAAAAAACCAATACCACATCAACATAACCCAGCTTATGCTTAGAAAAAGAAGATATTTTATTTTAGTTTGTGGGTAATTTTAATGGCAGAAAAAAATTATACAAAATTTTTAAATTTCACCAATAATGATGTTCATGATCATGACCATCGCCAGCAGCAGCATCGTCATCATTTGTAGAATAGAAAAAAATATAAACACGAAGACGAGATATACATATATTTTTTCTAGTCAGTACGCTACTTGTAATTGACAGGTATTATGGGATTGATTAAAGTTATATTTATATTTAGAGTTGGGAGCTTACGTTTTTGAAAAAAGCAAAACCAGAGAAATAATAAGTTCCCTTTAATAAATAACCCCTTTAATAAGAAACATTAGATTATTTAAATTATCAAAAATTGAAAAAATTAAAAAAAAAGAGTCCAATTAATAAATTAATTTAATCAATCAAGTAGATGAATGAATTAGAAATGGGTACAGTAAATAAAATCACACTTAAATTTTATTTTTACTTGAATATGTTTCTTAAATTTTGATGCAGAATGAAACAACCGGATTACCAAAGATCTTGGGGATAGTCTTCGACAGCGTCCTTCACATTTCCTCGCATGCCACCTACATCAACCGAAAGTTGAGAAATAGGAACAAGATCCTAAAAGTACTCGCTGGCACCTCTTGGGGCATGAATAAGGGGACCCTTGTAGCGAAATATATCCCTCTTTAATTATGCTACCGCAGTATGGACCTCATTTTTAAGTGAGACCCAGTGGCGAGGTTCACAAACGGTCCAGAACAATGCACTCCGAAATGAAGCAGATATGTTAAAATGACGACCCAGTGGCGAGGTTCACAAACCGTCTAGAACAATGCACTTCGAATTGAAGCAGTTGTGTTAAAATGACGAATGTGGATCATTTACATGAGGAGACCAGGCTGCTGTTGACTAGAAAGTTTCAGATCGCCAGATCATCCAACCATCCAATTTTGATGCAGGATCCACTTCCTCGACACATCGACTTCGACAGACTTTCGTCGCATTCGCGAGGATAACCAGGAGGTCATTCATACCTCGACCGATTCTCCGTGATGAACGCACGGAAAGAATTGCATCGACTGGCGGTATCTGAAGCTATTAGTGGTTAAGGGTGCAACAAAGTCTCAAATGAGCAAACTTCTGCAAATTCGGACGATGAGAGGCTACTTCCCAAGCAAACAAAATCCCTATTGACTTGACAACTTGGGGACGATTGGTGCAGTATTCTAAATTGCTACCAAGAATGATTTGTCTCAGGTTGGCCTATCTGCCTTCAAAGCTTTCATGACACAGTGAATTTATTCAACTGTCCCAATAGGCAAACTAGTATTCAATTAGAAATATAATTTAGCTCCAATATGATTTTTTATTTATTTATTTTTTTTTTTGCTCAATGTTATATGCTTTTATATAACAAGATAGTTTGTAAACCATGCCTGACTTTGCTCCAGCTTAGGACATGGCAAACTTCTACATGTCCAATGCGATCATGGGCGGGAGCAATCTGAGCATCCGAATGGACTAAGTATATCACCCTTAGGATGGATTAGAATTCCTGAAAGTGAAAACTATATTGTAAATTCTATGTTTCAACAAGGTTTAGAAGCCCTTAATGTAGAGTTCTTTGCAGATAGATAGGCCGTGATCGATGCTCTGAATTCGTATGTAGTCAAATCGAAATGTATATTTGAATGCATTCGATCTCTTTCCCAGTTGCATAACTAATGTGTGAAGGCTAGTATGGGTACTTAGCCATAAAGGCATTCTTGGCAACGAAAAGGTGGATGAGCGCGCAAAAGTCAGTTCGCCGATAGACGTGAGTTTGGGTCGGTCGAAAATCGATATTCCTGTTATTGAACTAGCTATACTTCCTAGGAAACTGGGCGCTTAAGAAAAAGTCCTTTTGACCCTCAATTGATAGACAGAGAACTTGGACCATTTTATATCACAGTAGAAGCATGAGCTCACTTCTAACAGGTATTATCTCGGGACATTGTATGATTGGACGCAAGTTCGAATACATAGACTCTTCACGAAATAATTTCTATAGAAGCTGATTAGTTAAAGAGAGATCTGGCAGATGTCTTATTACCTATTACAAATATTGATCAATTTATAGACATTTAGACCAAAAATATAACATATTAAAAATTAAAAACTATGTCTTTAATATGAAATTAAACCCATATATATAAGGAGTGCGATCGAAAAACTCTTATCAGACGTTTTGCCTCATAACTTTTTTCCAAACCAATATTTAAAATTTAATTGATCTAGTTTTCTTTGAAAAGATTTTTTAAGAGTTTGGTCAAAATGAGCAACGAAAATTATGTACGTGCTATTAAGAATTTATAGCAATTTAAAAAAATCCAAATTGGTCCTACAAAAATTGGCCAAAGAATTAAATGCTGCTTTCAAATTTGAAGAAAGTCCACATGATATTTTAAAGACCAAGAGAAACATCTAGTTAAAAACCACCCCTTTTAGCTCAGTACTAAGGCTATTTGGTATTTCGTGGTCAAAATTTGTATGTTGATGATGCTCGATTATATGTTAAAATAAGTCTAAGACCGAAAAGCAGTGGAAATTTCCTAAAGAATTCCTGCCCTGGAAAGTTTTATACAGTTTCGGCTACAGTGGGCATTATAAATACTGAAAAAATACAACAAAGAATGTTTGCAAAAAAATATTTTTCCTTTCATAAGAGAGCACAAT
>MINK01188682.1:0-18246 GCA_001735545.1 Phormia regina
TATTTAAATTTTCTACATAATATTTTTATTAAAAAATTTATTAAAATTTTTCAATATGTCTTCGCGACCCCTAAGGAATGTCCTTACGGACCCCCATTTGAGAACCGTTGATCTAGACTAAGAAGAACACTCAACAACAATTAAAGGCCGATTGAACTATTGTAATCGTTGTTATATTTAATCCTTAACCCCTTACCATGTTTATGAAGATTTTTAGCGACTATTAAAATCTCCAAAAAAAATGTTCTAGTAACTCGAATTCATTATAATACAAATGAGAAAAAAAACATTATACAACTTGTTTAAATAAAATTCATGATCTGCCATAGGGTATTAATAAAAAAAAAACTCAAAAAAGCTAATTCAATTGTTTATAAATACAATTATATATACATATATAAGACGTAGTTTAGCATACAAATTATATGCAAAATTGCAAATAAGATTAAGACGGAACAAAGAAATGATAATAATAAAAAAATAAAAAATAGTACAAGTGCCAGTTTATTGTGACACAAAGAAATTTAAAATCATATTCTATAAATGATAAAAAAAAATATTGACCATAAAATACTGGATTGAAACAATATAAAATAAAAATAGATAAAATATTCTATGATAAAAATATAGCGATAGTCATAGAAATATTAAAAACGAATGATTCAATATATACAATAATCTATTACATTTTGTATCACAAGAATTAAAATTTATAACATCGAAACAGATTTTAATTGATTTATAATATTATTGTACATACTACTTTATAAAACATTCTTACAATAATAGTACATTTTTTGGCTGCCTTTATTAAATTTTTATTATTATTTTCTAATTATATTTGAAAATTTCTCTTGAAAAATCATGACCAAACAAAGAACTTATTTAACCTTGCTGTAAGCATCTGTCTGACCTTAAATATTTTATTCTTAACCATAATTTCTTAAGCAAAAGAAAAATGCAATATATTGCGTATCTATAGAGATTTTTAATAAAATAAAAAGATATTTGACCTATTGTATGGTGTATTTGTAAATTGTAATTTAAACAGTCAATAAACTTTTTTTACATTTTTGGCTTTTAACCACTAACAAGTACAGGTTGTGTAGTTAAAAGACATTCAATAATATTTAAGTGGGTGCTATGTAATTTAAAAAGTCAATATGTAAAATAAGATTAAGGTAACCAAAGCAACAGCTAGACTTTAAGAATGGAAAAATCTATTAAAAAAATGTAAGTAAAGATATTTTTAAATTAAAATATAAATTCAATTATATATACAATGCTAATTCAAATAAGCAGATTGAACTTATATATTTTATTAATCTTGGAATAATGCAGATTAAACCCCAATTGTATTTGGAGATTTCGACTTTTTTTGGGAAGATACAAATCGAGGGGAGTTAGCAATGAATATGTAAATTTATTGAGACAAAAAAGAAATTAATGAAATATTTTTTAATTCTTCATTAGGGCCACACATCTCTGATTGAGGAGTAACTTAAAATCAAATCAAAATTGCTTTCAGATATAAGAACGTTTTGAAAAGCACATTTATTATAAAATTGAGAAGACACCTCTTGAACTTACTTTTAGAATATAGCATCATACGAAAATAATAATTTAAATGCTATCACCATAATAATATTTTTATTAATTTAACAAAAATTTTGTTTGCTCTCTCTTTGCTTATGAGTTATAGCTTATAAACTTTTGATATATATTTATTTCGTTTAAATTATATTAATACAGTTTTAAAATATGTTTAACAACTTTTCTAATGATATATAATATGATTATATTCATAAAATTCATGAGAGGAAAAGTTGAATTTTTAGTATAAAACAACTTTTAAATAAAAAATTGGTTCAGCGAAGCCACTGTTCGAAGAAAAAAGTTTATTAACGTTGAAAAGAAAATATGTGTATCATAACAATTGAAATACTACTTTTCATCGCCTAAAATCGATGGTTCAGTAAATGTTTTCTTTTTTTTATTCTTTATCCCAGATTTAGATCATTGTAATATGTATTGTAATTAAACAAGTAATATAGTAAGAAAAACTTAGTAGTCAGTGTTACCGTTTGGCGACTTTAGTCGCCATTTGCCCCTTCTTCAATCACCTGGCCACTTTTTTGGCCTCTTTTTCAAATGGCGACTAAATGGCTACTTTTTTAAACTATGTGCTAAATGTCAAGAGATTAAATTGTTTGAAATTAATTTCAACCAATAATTCATCATTTTGAAATTGTCTCACAGTATAATGATATAAAAATCCGCGGGGTACTTATAAATGATCTGAAACGGTTAGTAACTAAAAATAATAATAAAGTTATTGAACAAGTTTTTATATCATCATATGCCAAATCTTTTTGGACTGTATTGAAAAAATCAAAAAAAAAAAAAAAATCGTTGAATACTTATATCCTATTTTTTTATTTTTACTTTCCTTATAGCAATCCCTGGGGAATGTGTTTCTTTACAAAATTATTAATAATAAATAGTTTGTCTAACAGATTTTAATCAATTCTTATGGATCCGTGTGCTCCGTCCTAAATTCATCCGACAAGAACGAGGATTATATGGTAACTATTTTTGTGAATTTTTTCAATAATAAAAGTTGTTGTAAAATAATTATAAATTATTTTGTTATTAAAAAAAAACAAATATACAAATTTTAAGCATTTTTTTACGTTTTAAAGCACAGAAAATCCCCTTTTTGGCGACTTTTTATTTTGAAATCCCGTTTTTTTGGACACTTTTTAAAAATTATCAACGGTAACGGTGCTTCTAATCGAACTACTTAACTCAACTACTGAGGCCCAGCTGGGCAGATGAATATATCAGTTAAAAACACCAAGCTGATCCAGCTTTTAAAGAAATTCCAAACAGTCGTTTAAAGATCAATGTTAGAACATAATTTAAGAAACTATTTGGCGTTAAAATCTTCATTTTATAAACGTTCGACTTTTTGTTTGCTGGGTATGTTACCTAAATTTAATATTTGTATATCAAATATGATGAAAATTTAAGCGTCACACTAAACTTTGTTATTAAAAAGAATTAGAACAAAAAATATCATATAACATTTCTTTTATTCAAAATGATAAGAATAAAATTTGAGCAACAAAAACAAATATCAAAACAAAGACTAGCGGCGATATAAACAAAATGGCTTAAGTACTTGTTCGATAAAGATAAGAAAACAACAAAAAAAAAAAAAAAGAAATTGGCATTGTTTACAAATTTCATCTAACAGGCAAAACAAAAATTTGGAAAAGAAATCTAAACAAAAAACAAACAAAAACAATTGGAAATGTAAACACAGGAATAAAACACAAAAACAAGTGCACATAACCTCAAATGCAAAACAAAGAAAAGTTTTGATGAAGATTATTTGCAAATTAAAAATAAACAATTGTAAATTATTATTAATAGCTATAACGCTAATTCTCAAGTACACATTAATATTTCATATACGAATTGTTAGCTGCCAATTACATTTTAGATGTTTATTTAATTTCTTAGAACTGAATAAAATCAACTGCATTATAATTTTTTCATATTTTTTATTAGTAATCACATCCACCAATCAGTAAAATTTCATATTATTTAAAATAAACTCATACATTCATACCATATTTATTTCAGATTTATTTATTGTTGATTTTTTTGTTATTATTGTTATAAAAATAAATAAATTAAAATGACATCAACCTTTATTTAAATGGATGGATCTACTCTAACCATATTTTTGTTTTGTTTAGTTAAAGCATTAGCAAGGCATAAGTGTTTAAGGAATAAATTGATTTAATTAGCATTTTGATACCAAATTAAATGCACCAACATCAAATGTAAATGCAAAGATCAATTAAATTATTAATAATCATACCTCAACATTAGCCTCCTGTCCAGCAGCTGCTTGTATTAAAAACAGCAGCGCAACTGTTGCGCCAACTGCGTAAAAACGCATTTTGTTAAGATTTTTTACGTTTCGTTCGAGAGGAAGTTTTTCACAATAAATAATAATTTCCTTAAAACTTTCGTAATTTATGTTATATGTACGTTATTGTTACGTATTCGCTAAATAATTAACACGTTAGCATAAATGGTGAAATTGCTTTGTCACTAATTATTTTCTTTCTTTTGATTTTTTTCTTTTTGTCGAGTAATTAAATTCAAAATGAACAATATTTATTGTAATTGTTTAACACTTTCTATTTATTTTCTTTAATGCGCAAATAACAAACACAACAGCTGGAAATCACAAATCAACTGACCAAAAATTCACAAAATGAACAGAGACCTAGGCCGGATAGTTATAACGGCGGTGGTGGTGGCGGATTTTCTCAAAATTGTCGGCGGCGGCTCAAATAAGGTTGTTAGCCGGCTGAGAGGTTGACAAAACTTATTTGCGATAAATTTACTTCCTATAGGAAATTTTCGATAAATTCACTTTCTGGGGATATTATCGATAAATTTGCTTTCTTGAGAAAATTTCCAAAAAAAATTTACTTTCTATGGAAATTTTCGATAAATTTATTTTCTATGGAAATTTTCGATAAATTTACTTTCTATGGAAATTTTCGATAAATTTTTGGTTAATTTACTTTCTTGAGGAAATGTTCGATAAATTTATTTTCTATAGGAAATTTTCGATAAATTTCTTTTCTATAGGAAATTTTCGATAAATTTCTCTACCAGCAACAAACCAAAGACCCCGTATCACTGGTTAGCCGCGACTAAGCCATGCCACAACCTATCCACCCTTCAGACACCACTGCACCCCACCTGCACCGCCACACTAAACACAAAAAGGCCGAACCAACAGTAAACGCAGTGTCTCGCACTCTCACCCAAACAACCCAACACCCTACGATAGACAAACGTACATCATACAGGACACAGCACGTAACTACCCAAACACCTTACACTACTAAACCAAAGACACAACTATAGGAAACCCAATTACAAATATCATCAGCCCAGCACTAAGCGACCACCCTTTCACAAATTCTGAACAGCCGCCAAATCTCCCTTTCACGATACAATTGCCATGTCCCACTATAATAACGAGAACCACCATAGCACAACTTTCTCCTAACATAAATACACACAACACCTCCTACCGTTACCATATTCCTCACCCTCCCGCGACACACAATTTTCTCCACACTACAGAAACTCTAACCAACACCATCCTTAAATATAACACTTTCACCCACCCACCGCCATCACGACTTACTGGAATATTCCGCGATAATCTATCTTACTATAATCTCCTATGAATGCCTTTCCCTCTCGAACATTTATTTTATTCCTTCGTTTCTCTCTCGTGCTAACCTCACAGGTCCGTCGATCGAGTACCTGTTATGCATCTCCTCCACTCCGCACCCCGACGAGACTCGCGACCACGATATCCATAAGTTCATGCCTGTCCGCGACTTCTCGAGACATCAGAAAATTATATCCGATATTTCATCCCAACACATGTCTGAAATTTAGATATAATAACGAAATTTCTGAGAATTTTTTTAATATACGTCGAACACACTATTGGAAACGAAAAACTTTCGCTAGAATCACATTCCACATGCTATCTTAGATCTCTTCCTCCGAATCTCCTCACCAAAACTCTTTAGGACATCTGTAATAATTGATTGATTTGGTAACTTCTGTGAAGACTAAAGATAATATAATAATAAATATATAATAATATATAAATTAATAATATAAATAATAATTAATAGATAATAATAATAATAATAATCAATAATATAATAACTAATATAAAAAATATTGATTTTGCCAACATATTATTAACCCTACCAGTAAACTTAGTCACACGTTGCTCGATTTTGATATACCCTATAGGGGGTGTGCGAAAGTTGGTTGTCGATAATAAACCAACTTCCTACCTCCTAAATGTAAAATTATATTATTTTTATTAGGTGATTTTCCATTTCATGAATTTCATTTAAATATTTTGAATCATGTGAAAAATTATGTTAATAATTTATATTATATTTATTAAGAAATTATTCCATGTCAAATCTTTGGAATAGTTGATATTAAATTTTAATTTGCAGTTGTTTCATAGCGTTTAGAAACAGATTGTACTACAAATATTCTAAGATCAGTAAAATTTATGCTATTATATGTTTTAAAGAAGACATAATTTCCTTCAAAATGATGTATAATATGACTATTTTGTGTTTGCAACGTTTCGTGTAAATAAATTTGAAATTACCAAAACCCCAGAAATAGCAAAATCTTCATCTTTCCTTTTATTATTGGTAATGCAGTGGGATAAGACAGTGACAGTAGAATTTTTTATAATTTTTTGGGAGTTAAGGGATTTTTATAAATAAATCTAAAAAATTTAATAGGACTTTGAATTAAGCATCAAAAAAATCTACTTTTTTATGAAATATGTAGCATATAAAAATCTTTTTAAAAATTGTATACCCGAGGTGTCTAAATTTTGGACCCTGTGGACTCGCCCCCTGTAGGTCTATATGGTTCATGGACTATGTAAAATTTCATGGAGATTGAAACTGTTGTTCTGTAGTTCGATAATTATTTTCATTACATTTTTTGAACCGCACACTGTGCGACATTACTATTTTCTTAAAATATGATCTCTCTATAATTTTTTTAACGAATTGGAATCAATTGAAATCTTTACCATAGAGGATATACAAATCGATTTATCGATCTTTATAAAACTGAAATTAAAAATGTTAATTTTCTTAAAAGCTTTCTGTTGCGATTTGTCTATATATTTCAAATTTTTACGTTTTTTGTTGATATACTTATGCATGTGAAAAGAGCGAATACTCTCTGCCCTTGAGAGATATGGGTGCCTACCAATGATCTATACCAACGGTTCTCAAATGGGGTTCCGCAATCCACAAGTGGTCCGTAAGGACATTCATGAACACAGAAAAAAATAAAAATCGACTTCAATTACGAAATTTGTAATATTAATTAATTATTAATTGATTTTGCTATTTAAAAGTGGGAGACATTTACTAAGAAGGAACTAACTGTTATATAAAGAAAAAGAATTAATATAATGCTCGGAAATTATTAAGTTAGATATGAACCAACAAGTTTTCAAAATAAGAGTTAAATATTCCAAAAGCAAAATAAGTCGATGTGCACAGAATATATAAACATTTTAAAGCAGACAGAAAAATTGTATTTGCAAAGGCACCCTGTAACTTTAAGCTCCTTCTCTCGCACAGATTGTTTACTGTGCCCCTTGCAAATAGTAAAGCTCTGCTGCGCCTATAAAACTTTTTCACCCAAATCTCCAAAAAGCTGAGTTAAAGTTACAGTTATTTCAAACAAGTTTCAATTCTGCCCAATTGTGCAATGGT
The DNA here is from genome assembly GCA_001735545.1 of Phormia regina. Classification (NCBI taxonomy): domain Eukaryota; kingdom Metazoa; phylum Arthropoda; class Insecta; order Diptera; family Calliphoridae; genus Phormia; species Phormia regina. The sequence continues at coordinate 7,386 of MINK01188682.1, forward strand.
TTAATAACTGTTTCAATTGCTTTTTAAATACATTATGAATAAAAGCCCATGGGTTATTTAATGTGTTGAATCTAAAAGCTTGAAATTATAGAAAATTTTATGCATGCGTTCTTGGCTTTTAAAATTGTTTTCATATCACATAATATTTTTAAGGTGGAATTATTGTTCATCCTTTAAAACAGGATGTATTTTATGTGGAGACAAAAGTATGATAATTCAGATCTGCTTTATCCAAAAAGAATCTCATGGAAAATAATATAGATAATATAAATAATATTAAATAATAATAATAATGAATAATAATAATAATAATATATTGCAATTATCTTTATTTTACATAAATTTTATCTGAACTGTTCTTGGTGGGTCACGATTAATTGCAAGTCAAAAAGGTCGCGAGCAAGATTTTTGTGAGACTGATCTATACAATAGTGTGTGTTTATTAAAACTATTGTTTAGATTTAAAAATTGAGCGCACTTTTTTGGGGTCTTGCAAGAGATGTTCTTATTTGTTGGACTCCTCTATATCTCTGTTTATTTATTTATCTATTATTTATTTATTTATTTAATTATTTATTTATTATTTCTGATTTTATTATTTTAATCCTTCAATGTATACATTGCTTTGAAGTCGAGGTGCTTTCAGTGTTTTACAATTATTTATTTATTTAATTTCTAAATCGGTTCAATTAATACATTGCTTGGAAGTGATGACTTTCGTGTTGACATATTATTANNNAGAAATTGACATAATTATGTTGCTTCTAAGTTATTATAATAATTTATTCTTCTAAATTATTATAACAAAGAAGTTCATTATAGAAAGAAATTGACATAATTATGTTGCTTCTAAGTTATTATAATAATTTATTCTTCTAAATTATTATAACAAAGAAGTTCATTATACTGTGTAAAAACCATTGAGATAAGGTCATTATTATGCTCTCAAACACTTCAGTTTTTGTAACAATAAATAATTTGTTTTTTTTTTTGTTTTACTACAAACCTACATAAACAACTAAAGTTTATTTTGAACATTTTCAACACCTTGTAAAAATTTAATTTTACATAATAAACAATTTGTAACATATACAACAACTGGTTTTCAATAAGGAAGTTAAATTTTGTGGTTCATTTGAAATCAAAATTTTTGTTGTTATTGAAATCTATTGTTTTGTTCTTTATTTAAACAAAAAATTTAGTTGTTTTAATAATAATAATAAATTTTGTAATAAATATAACATTTTTCCGGTAACTGATTAATGATAATATTATTTTAAATTTGTTTGGACTTAAATAAATAAACGTCATCGAAACGTGTTTTAAATTATTTAATAACTTTTATTTTCAAGGTATATTCTTAGAATAAAAAAAAATTAATGTTATTATTTTTATTACATACATTTTGTAAATGGAATAAATTGCTTTAGATTTTTTTTTGTAATTTTTAAGAAGGCGTTTTTAAGTCAGTAAGTCAGTAGGTTAAGTATATGTACATAAATTAGTATCTGTTATTAAATTTTAATTTCAAGATTAAAGTAAAAAAAAAAAAATGAAATTATTGTAAGTTTTTGTAAGATAAATTGTGGAAATAAATTAATGTTATATTTATAATTTTTTTATAATGGATTTGTTATTCCCTGGGTAATAGGTATGTTGAGATAAATATTTATCTTCTCCACAGTGGATCCAAATCGATTAATTTTGAAATAAAAATTTCCATGACCAGAAAAAATTAAAATTTTTATTTTCGACAAATAATGTTAATATTTGAAGCTAAATAAAATTTAAACAATTAAAGGTACTGTAATGAATTTTGGAGACAATAAAGATAGATTTGTTGTAAAATGAGGGAATTAAAAAACCTCCCACTTTTTTCTTTTTTGCACAAAAATAACCCATATCCCCCAAACCGGAAAAAAACGTATGGCAATAATTAACTTTTTTCATTAAAATACTAACCCTGCCTTTGTAAAACGCCTGACATGTGGCAATAATTGACTTTTTTCATTAAAATACTAACCCTGCCTTTGTAAAACGCCTGACTTCCTTAATATTTATTGGTGTGTTTAGCTAACATATGGAGCTATAATGTGATTATATTTTATTTGTTGATCTCGTCTTAGACATTTTTGAATTTAAGAAAATAAAATTTTTTTTTTTCAAAATTTGCAACATTTGGATAGGGCTTGGGGAAGGTAAACGTTCCTCAGAGAGTCTCCATTTTTGTTTTGCAGGAATTAAGGTTAGGATTTCTTTTAAAGTCTTAACAAAAAATCTGTAGTTCGGAAGAAAAATAATTTTTTAGAAGTGATCAGCTTTTTTTGAAAATAACCCTAAAAATTTTAAATTTTGAACTTCAGATTAATATAACTGTTTATTGGATGGCTATATTTATATGATTATTGCAGTTTAAAATTTAGAATTTTGTTAAAAATTTAGTGATTATTTTCAAAATAATTTTAGGGCCCAAATTAAGGCCCCCAAATTAAAAAAAAACCTTTTAAAATTAGGTTAAAAATGAAGTTAAAATTTCTTTTGAACCAAATATCTCTGAAACTAAAAAAGATAACTTAAACACAGGCGCGGATCTACGTTGAGGGAAAAAGGGAAATTTCCCTCCCAAAATAAAAATTCTCAATGAAGAATGTGTACTAAATCATTGAATTTAAAAAAATAGTTGTTAAAATCATTCTATTTGCCTCCCCTAAAAGCTTTAGCTGGATCGGCGCCTACTTAAACATGTAATTATATTTTTTATAGAGATTTATAAGGTTTATTTTATTTTATTATTTATTTTATATTCAAGTCCTAAATTAGTTTTGGGCGAAATTAAAAAAAAAACATATAAGAGATGAACAATTTGGGGGTCTCTTCACTAACTTCGTGACCTGTACAGACTTCTAGACTTTTTCAAAACAACTCGTAAATATCTCAGCTGTATCTAGGCAAAGTTTTATTTAGATATCTCTAATAGTTCATAAGTTACAGAGTAATTTCCCAAAAATTTAATTTAGTACCACTCTAACGATATTAGTCTGTCTGTTGAAATCAGGGTGTAGTTCAGGGCAGACTTTCTAGGAAGACGAAATTTACATGAAATATTTATCCTATATAAGGCTTGTTTGGTATTGAAAATTACCCAAATCAGTTTAAAAACAAAAAAGTTATGTATAAAATATAGAAGTGAAAATTTTTAAAAATTTGATTTCATGATATAAATATAAATTAAACAATTCTTATAGGATTTTTAAGATTTAATATTAAAATATTAAGCAATTTCTTGTTATAACTTAAATATTTAATATTTAAATGAATTTTCTGTTGTAAATTTCAATTGTAAATAATTATATTAATTACCAAAATAACAAAATAATTATTATTTACAATAAAGTACAATAAATTATATTTTTTTTTTTATAATTTATAAATTTCCTCTAATCATTATTTATAATAAAACATATTAAAATAAATAAATAAAATTCCAAATAATTTTATATTTACTCACGATTTAAATGTACAAATAAATGTACATTTCAATTATGGTTTGTTTGAATAACAAGTACCACAGACAGACAACAACTTCCTAAATAATAAGCAAAATGATGATGTTGTATAAAAATTAAATTCTTATGATTTTCAAAAATGAATAATTGAATAAATAACTACAACAAGAATTGCATACTCATGAATGAAAGAACTAAATAAACATATTAGCTAAATAATTCGCATAAAAAAAAGTAAATGAACTTCCTTGTTAAATTCATCAAAACAACGACATTTTAACTAGACAAGCGTATAAATTTGAAAATATTTTTGTTAAACCGTGAATATTTATATTATTTTATTATTAATGTTTTTTTTTCTTATTATATAACAACTATGGTCTTGTAGCGCTTGTTTAATAATAAACAAAAACAAATTCAAACACTCAGACACAAAAAAACTTAATTCCAGTGTAATTTTTAATAATAAAATATCAATCGCCATCTATGGCAATAACAATTGATTGTTTTGATATTTTCAATAGTTTAATGACTTTTTATCTTTTATATAAAAATCTTTTACATCCCATTATTTATAAACAATAATTAAATAATTAAAAAACAAAAACTATTATTACGCTCATGTGTATTTAATTTAATTCAATTATATTTGAGGGTGTTAATTTCAGAGACATGTTAACTACCACCTTCAAGAGTTTCAATTGTTTAAAGTTTTATAAACTTGACTTCTTTATGTTTACTTATGTTATGTTTCATTATTTTTATTTTTTTATTAAAATATTTAAAAAGTTTCATAAAGAAACATTTTATCATTAATTAAAATATTGAATTTTTTTGTATCAATAATTAAAAGCAAAATAAATGGTAATAAGTCTGTGATTTAGATGAAATTTGGAACATCAATAGAGGAGGAGTTAGGCTTTCAAAATAATGTTGTATGGAGTCTGTAGCTGCAGCAGGGGTGCCACTACAGTGGGCTAAATTTATAAATTTATATTGAAATTCAGTCACAAGCATATTATTTTATGTTATTAAAAGTAGTGAAAGTATTTAGAACTTAATCAGTCTCAAATTTTTGGAAAATGTCGCTATAAATATATTGTGCATTTGTTTGTAAACTTTTAAGAAAAATTTGCTAAAAATTTTAAAATAGTACAATGTGTTATATAAAGTTTTGATATCCTTTAAAATGATATATAACATGACTATTTTATAATTGCAACTTTTTTTTTAAATAAATTTGAAATTACTAATTTAAAAATCTTTGGTTGTTTCATGTTCTGGTTGATACGGCCTTATCACACTGTCTTATCTTACTGCACTACCAAAAATAGTAGGAAACAAAGTTTTCACAATTTTTTAGGTTTCGCTTAATTAAAATTGATTTATTGTGTCAGCCAGTAATACGTTTTTCTCATATCAAGTCATATAGGGGGTAGGCGCGTTTTTGTTCTGATTTGTATAAAAATTGAATGAATCATAAATAATCTATATTTAACAGGTGAAATTTTAACCAAAGTAAATCGAAGTAAATCAGTTTTTTTGTTTCAGAATATATATGAAGAGGGCGTGTCTTTACTCCGATTAAAAAAATTGGAAGACATATAATCAATCAATTTTAAATATCTGGCACAAATTCTGATAAAGTTCAGAACAGTATTTTAGGAAAAACTTAGTTTTTTAACTTTAGTTTATATGGCGTGTCCTTACGCTAATTTTTTCAAAACTTCATTTATTCATTCTAAGCCTAAAGTAATATGTGTACCAAGTTTCAATTTGCTACAACAACTCCTTATATTTTTGTCCCATCGTTGTATAGGATCAAAATACTGTGCGGCATTTTAACGATATTCGATATTACGATATTAGCTGCTACTAATAAGTAAATGAGAGAATTGGTAAAAAAGAAAATATATTTTTTTATAAATAAAATCGGCTGAATTTTACTGACTAATCTTTTAAATTTATATTAAAATCCAGTCGCAAGCATATTATTTTTGTTATTTAAAGTGGTGAAAGTATGTAAAACTTATGCAGTCTCATATTTTTTCGCATTTGTTTGTGTTCTTTTAAGAAAAACGTGCTAAAAAATTTAAAATAGTAAAATTATATATAGTTTTAAGGAAGATACAATATGCTTTAAAATGATATATAATATGACTATTTTATATATGCAATTTAGTTTTTGTAAATAAAATTGAAAATTGCAGAGTTGCAAATTCTAAAACAAATTCATGCTGTTTTCGTTAACGTCTTACCGCACTGTCTTATCTTACTGCATTACCAAAAATAGAAAGAAACAAAGATTTCACAATATTTTGGATTTTGCTTATTTGAAGTTGATTTACCTTAAACGTAATAAACTCAAAATATTCATATTATATATAATTTCAAAGGAAATAGTGTGTTCTTTCAAATCATGTATAATAATTTTCTCTATTTTAACATTTTCAACACATTTTGCTTAAAACAAAAAAAGTTTTTTTTGATACAGCCTTTCTGCACTGTCTTATCGTACTGCATTACCAAAACTAGAAGGAAACATAATGTTTTTAAAATTTTTAGCGTTTTGCTTAATTGAAATTGATTTACTAGAAGTGTAATAAATTTAAAATATAATAATTTCCTCTACTTCAAAATTTTGAACACACTTTTCTTAAAACAAAACATTTAAATGCAAATTATGTTTTTAGCGACATGTCTAAAAAATTTTACACTGAATAATTTTTTCACGATATCCTCTTAAATGATATATTATATGACTATTTTATATTTGCAACATTTCTTAAAAAATTAAAATTAGCAATAAGTGGTAAATTCTAAAATCTTTCGTTTTTTCAATTTTTATACGGCCTTATCGCACTGTCTTATCTTACTGCATTATCAAAAATAAAAGGAAAAATAAAGTTTTCACAATTTTTTGGGTATTGCTTATTATAAATTGATTTATTAGAAGCGTAATAAACTTAAAATAGTCATATTATATATCATTTTAAGGGAAATTGCATCTTATTTAAAACTATTTCAAATAATTTTCTCTATTTTAAAATTTTTAATAGAGTTTGCGGCAACATATTTAAAAAAATTTAAACTGAATATTTTCTAGATGCTAATATGTATCAAAATAATTTTTACACATGCTATAAAATATTTAAGGGAGAATTGATAAATGTAAAAATCAGAAAAATATATATAATTTTACTATATATTTTTAAAGATCAAAATTTTTATTTTAGAAAATATGGTTATTTTTTATATTACTTTTACATGTTTTCTTGAGATCCACACTACTTTTTTCAAAAGGTTTAATAATTTCCTCTTCCTAGATTGCACCGTTTGAGCCCTAACCTGCTTTTAATAGACGAACAGATAATTAATTTAATACTCACTTTATTTCATTAACAATTCTTTTTTCTAAAAATATGTATATAAAAAATTTCTTCACTAATTTCTTTTTACATTTTTTATTACACATTTATTTAAATTAATTAACTTGTACATATTTACATTTTGTATATTTTTAAACTAAACAATTATATTTTAAGTATAAATATAAAGTAGTTAACTCTTAATGTAAATATTTAGAAATAAACATAAATAAATTAAAACAAAAATAATTGCATTTAAAATTAACATTAACATATAATTCGCTATTTAAATATATATAAAAAAATCCAAAGTGGACTTATAAGTCGTAAAATTATTACTAAATAATAAACAATAAACATATGAACAAATGACTAAGCAATTATTTAGTTAAATAATAAAAAATAATAGTTAAAACAAATATTTATTTAATTTATTTATGATTACAAAATATGTACTAATTTATGACACAATGGCAACTCTGAGTTTTTTCCTCTCTCGTTTGTTTAGTTTTTGTAAAGCTAACGCCCCCTGAATGTGAAAAAATTAATGTCATTACAACAATAATAATTATAATAAAAAAGTTAATAACAAGTGGACAGCCTTTGGTAAATGACAATGATATCAAATGATTAAAGGTCTCATATATTACACTGGAAAAAATACTTAGTTTAAATTTTAAAAATTATGCTAACTTTTATTGGCTACTTTGTATTCAGGATTATGGAACCAATCTTCTTTAATGAGATCGGCACCTTTTTCACCAATCATAATAACGGGGGCATTAGTGTTGCCACTACTAATGGTGGGCATTATACTAGCGTCTATAACTCTTAAACCTCTAACACCATAAACACGTAATCTGGGATCTACAACAGCTTCAGGATCCCATGCAGGACCCATTTTTGCTGTACCACAGGGATGATAAATGGTCATGGATATAGTTCGGGCATGACAATCCAAATACTCATCGGATAAGAATTTGAATTTTTTACAATTGGGCAAAGGTTTTTGCCATAAACGAGAACCAAATTGTTTAAAAACTTTAGCTTCAGCTACACGTAAAGCTATTTTGGCACCTTCTACTAAAGTTTTGGCATCGAAAGGATCATCGAAATAATTGGCATTGATTTTGGGATAATCAAAAGGATTGGCTGATCTTAGTTTAACCCAGCCTCTAGAGCGTGGTCTAAGCAATAAAGGCATTATAGTCCAGGTATCTTTATTAGCTATAGGCTGATAGACATCTTGGTACAGGGACTCTTTTAAACCCAAAACCTTTTTAACACGGGCTCCATTATCCGAATTAATAGAAGCGGGAGCCATGTGAAATTGTATATCCGGCCAATCTATGGATCTGTTGGAATAGGGTGTATGAACAAAAGCTAAACCTTCTACACCACCCAAAGTGGTCATGGGTCCACGTTCTCTTAAGACATATTGGAAGGTAACAGCAGTGGGATTAAAACGATCTTGTACTATAGAAACTGGTTTATCAACCAAAAACGATAAACCTCCCATACCCACATGATCTTGTAGATTTTCTCCCACCGGTAAATCTTGTAAGACTCTAATACCAAGTTCTTGTAAATGTTGTCGGGGTCCTATGCCGGACAGCATCATTATTTGGGGTGTATTAATAGCACCAGCCGATAATATAATTTCCCTTTTAGCATATACCTTCTTAACTTGACCATTTTTAACGAACTCTATTCCCTTAGCTCTCATGGTGCCGGGTTCTATAATAACCTTAGTAACCTGGGAATTCATGGATAAATGGAAATTGGGTCTATTTCTTATGGGTCTCAAAAATGCCTTGGCGGTACTACAGCGAGAACCTCTTCTTATGGTACCCTGGGCTATCATGAAACCTGTTTGTATTTCACCATTAATATCACGATTTTCATAACCTATCTCAGTGCCAGCCTCTACAAAAGCAGCCACCAAAGGAGAATGCCAAGGAGATTCTTGAACCGTTAGTAAACCTCCCTTGCCATGATAGGGATTTTTATTTAAGTAGGGGTTGCGATTATCTTCTGATTTCTTAAAATAATGCAAAACGTTGTCATAACCCCAGCCTGGGTTACCCAAAGATTCCCAATGATCATAATCATGACGATTGCCTCTAACATATAGCATATAATTCAAAACACTCGAACCACCCAAAACTTTGCCTCTAGGCCAATTACAGCGATTATTCTTCATACCCAAACAGGCCTTATTCGAGGGTTCCGTTTTATACTGCCAATCCAATTTACTTAATTGCAAATAGGCCGCCAGCGAGGGTACATCCGATATTTCATTTTCATCGGGACCAGCTTCTATTAGTAAAACTTTCCATTTACTAACTTCACTCAAACGATTGGCTACCACAGCCCCAGCAGAACCAGCACCCACCACTATAAAATCATATTCACTATAAATATTCGTTTGATCAAAAACCCTTGACTCGGGATCAACATGATCGTATTTGTAATAAGTTATGGCAGCCAAAAGTAAAGGTATAAGCCACAAGCCAGTGGTGACCACACCAAAGGTGGATTTTATCACAGTTGTTATAAAGAGAAGATTTAAAACCATGTTCGTATTTTGGACGGGGGAATATATTAAAACGATTTTATGCGATTTGTGTGATTCTATCGAATTTAGTTCTCTTTCGAAATGAGGAATTTAAGTCGTTTTTTTTCTTTACTTTAAGCCTTAAAGCTTTTTACGTTTGATCATTGTAGATTAAAAATTCGCTTAGAGAAATCTGAAAAGAAATGAAAGAAATAAGAATTTAATAAAATAAATTAAATATTTTCTAAAGTAAAATTTAATTTCATTGACGAAAAATAATTATTAAATTATTTTATTAATTAAAATTTAATTTATTAAAAAAAATGATTGACTTTGTTATTCAAATTATTACTTATTTTTATTTATTTTTGATTAATTTATTAATTGATATAATTAGAAAAGTAATTGTCGGGTGGTAATTTTTTTTGTGTGTAAAAAAGAGTAGAAATTTTGAATTTTGATCACTTGAGTTATTGATATAAAAAAATAATTCGAACGAATAATTTAATAGATCATGTTTTTTTTCAGTGTAGATATAAAATGATTTGAACTAATATAATTGAATAATATTTCTTTAATTTAAAAGATTACACTTATCTCTTCGGTTAGACTTTTATTCTAACTTTATGGCTTACGTGCAGACATTTTGATAATGCACAGTGGATCCAAAAGCAAACTAAATGGTATTAAGTCTGGAACTTTGAAACCATGGAACTTATTTAGTTGAAACTTAGAACATAGATAGTGGGGGAGTTAAGATTTCAAAATATTTGTAGATGGAGTCTGTAGCTGCTGCAAGGGCAGCTATATATTTTCTTGATTTCTATATTTATCAATTCTAAATGAAATATTTAATATCATGTAAAAAATAATGTTGATACCTATAAGCATTTAAAAATTATTCATACTCAACTTTTTTGAATATGTATGTCCATATGAACTTAATTGCATTTGTTCGTATTGTTTCAAGAAAAGTGTTCTAAAAATTTTAAAATAGTAAAATTTATTATACTTGGTTTGAAAGAAGACACAATTTCCTTTAAAATGATATATAATATGACTATTTTGAGTTTGCAACGTTTCGTGTAAATAAATTTTAAATTAGCAAAATCCCAGAAATTGCAAAATCTTCATCTTTTCTCTTATTGGTAATGCAGTGGGTTAAGACAGTGCGGTAAGACCGTATCAAAAACAACACTAAAAATTAAAGATTTACAATTTTTAACTCTTTGCTAATTTCAAATTTATTTACTAGAAACGTTGCAGATACAAAGTAGTCATGTTATATATCATTTTGAAGGAAATTATATCTTCTTTGATACTATGTATAATAAATTTTACTATTTTGAAATTTTTAGTACTCTTTTCTTGAAACAATACGAATAAATGCAAATTATGTTCATATGGACTTATTTCAAAAATTTGAGACT
>MINK01188683.1:5263-21662 GCA_001735545.1 Phormia regina
GCTGTTACCTTGTGATAGCTGGGTAACACTTTGATTGGACAAGCCGAGGAGCAGAATGAAGACAACAGAACCAATCTTTAGCTAAGACAGGTTCCTGGCACAATCGATGATGAGTTTCAATGAGTCCAGCGCTGACAGTAGCCAAGCAGAAGAGAGCAATGCAAGCAATCTAAAAGAAAAACGATATATAATTTTAAATAGATTTATATATATTTTCTATATGAAAATCTCTTACAGATTTGTACATGTTTAATGATTTGGAATTGTGTAGTGATTTGTGTTCAAGAGTTCACAAGTAACTGTTGATATTTTTAGTTAATTCGTTTGTTTTTATACCTTTATTTTATGTTTAAGTTTTGGCCAAGTGTTTGAGATCTGTTACAGTAATAAAAATCCCTTTTTTTTTACTATTAAACGCATTTTTATTTAGTTTGAAGCAGGTTTATTGACCTTCGTTGGTTAAAGAGTAGCAAGCAATCTTTTAGGTGATTGAGCTATGTTAACAAGCGTACATGCATGCACACACCTTTAATTGATTTTGTATTTGAAAAGAAAAAAAAAAAAAAAAAAACACATTTTAACTTCTTATCGATTTTGATAATATTTCGTAAATAAATGCAGAATTCGGTGTGGGAGTGTTAGAGAAAATATGGGAATTTAAATTAACTTATAGTTTAGTCTCTTAATTGTTTTATATATTTTTTGGATATTGAGAGAAAATAAATTACTTTGATATATAAAATTAAGATTTGACTATGCTTTTTTCTTTTTTTTTTGTAATTTACTACGAGGTTAATAAACCTGCTTTAGTTACAAACAAGAGCATTTGATAAATAAAAATATTTTAATTACTGCTTTAATAGTCAAGTACTTGGTCACACTTAAACATAAAATCTTAACTTTTGAAATATAAAAGTATAAAAACAAACGTTTACTCAAAGAAATCAACAGTTACTTGTGAACTTTAAAACATAAAACAATCAAACTCCCTATTCAATAAATATGTATAAATCTGTAAGTGAATTTAATATATATGAAATGAAAACTTCATTATAGTCATTGTAATCGCAATATAATATTTTCCTTAGATTGCTTGCATTGCTCTCTTCTGCTTGGCTACTGTCAGCGCTGGACTCATTGAAACTCATCATGTTGTTCAGGAACCTGTCTTAGCTAAAGTTGGATCTGTGGTCCATTCTGCTCCCTCGGCTGTGTCGCATCAAAGTGTTACCCGCTATCACAATAAAGCCGTTGTCAGCCCTGTTTTAACTCCAGTTGTTAAGACTACTGTTCATGCTGCTCCCGTTGTGTCGGTGGTAAAGAGCGCTCCCGTTGTTTCTGTGGTTAAATCGGCTCCAGTTGTCCATACTTATGCAGCTGCTCCTGTAATACACTCTGTTCCTGTTGTACACAAAACCGTTCTTCCTGCCGCCTACAGTTTACATCATCATTAGGTTTGTGACAACACCATTTGTGATATGATTTGTTTGTTGTTTATTTATTATGATTTTAATAAAATAATTGTGAAAAGATAATGAAATGAATAATATTTGTTTGTAATACTAATACCCGTTATACATAAAAAAACGATAAATTGGTCGAGATCGACTATTGAGCAAAAAAGTTTGGAAATAATAATCATGTGGCCAATTGTAGACTAACACTTCTTATTTAATGTAAAAGTCCATCTAGAAGGCGTTTTTAGTATTGGAACCATAAAAATGGCCCGATCACAACCAATATAAATAGGCTTTGTCTTTGTAACATAAATATTTCTATGCGTTACAAACATCTATGGTAGTGTAGAGTATAAAAATTCATCAATCAACAAATATAAGTATTAGAAAATAATTCATTGAATCAAAAAATTTATTAAATTTGCCCATCTCACCAAAATGATTGTATCAATTATTAAAAAAAATGTAAATAATTAAGAATTAAAAAAAATGTCACAATTAATAAATTAATCAACTAGATGATGATATTAAATATTTTATAGTAATGAAATGATAATAGAAATATTTTATTTAAATATAAAATAAATTCATACTTAAATTTTAATTTATTTTGATTTGAATTAGATTTATTTATTAGATTTTGTTGCAAAATAAAGTCATTGTAATTAAAACAAAATATGGTAATTATCCAATCATAACAAATGTCAATTTCTTATCAAGATAAGAATTTATAACGTGTGGACCAAATTTACTTATATTTTTTTTTACGGCGTTATGATATTATTAGATCTCATTCGGGGATATCATTTTGTTGACGTTAATTTTGTTTAAGAATTAGTGCATTTTTTCGTAGAAATTTCAATTAAATAATTATTTGGATCAAATATAATACAATATAAAATAAAATTAAAAGAAATGTTGAAAATATTTAGTTAAAAAGTATAAATGGAATTTTAAAAATAAAGGATTGTTAGGTAGTATTCAATATTTAATAATATTTTTGTGTTCAGTGCTTTAAATTCTCAACAAATATCAATATATCACAAAATTAGAACAGATACGACTTATTGGAATTTAACTCTTTCGCCCTTATTGGTGTTTTATGTCCCAAGATAACGATAAGAATCATACACTGAACCACAAAGGTACATAAATACAATGAAAAAGTTAATTGTTACAATAAATTTGTGCACTAATTTTGACCCTATGTACAGGTGCATTAAAACAATGTATTGTCACACATTAATATTAAAATTTTATGTAAAAGTCCATTGATAACATTTTTAATCAATGAATGCGTCCATTAAATACAATAAATAATTCCAGTGAACAGTACATTGATTTCAATGAATATATGTTTTGTCCCAATGAAAACGTACATTGAAAATAATTGCTTTATATTTTATATTAAATTAAATGATTGAGTTGTACTATACTGACTTAACAAAATGAAAAATAAAATATTATATTCTTAATATAGATGCCATAATTTAAAAAAAAAGCATATTATAATTATAACCAGTTGTAGTGTTGATCAGTCTGTTAACTTTTCCATTGAATTTTAATGAATCTTTTCATAGAGCTATGAATTTTTACATTAATTTAATAAATTCTTGGAAAAAATTTAGTGAATGTCATTTAATGTACGGCATTCTTTAAAAATATTTTTAAGCTACAATGGACACCTTGTATTCTAGTTTTTTGGCCATAACTTTTTTATCGCTTTTGCTCAATTTCAATAGCAAATAGCGATAAATATTTTAACCGAATTTCGTCTCTCCAAGTCTTCCCGTCCCAGCCCTATCCTGCTTTCAACAGACGGACTGACGGACATAACTAGATCTATTCAGTATCTAAACAGGATCCAGAAAATAAATAACTACTTTGTGGGGTCTTAAATGATTTTTTTTTCAAAATATTACATACAGAATCAATTTACCCACCATCTTTATGATAGTGAGAATAAAAAAAAAAATAACTTATTTTTTTTTTTACTTTGATTTTTGTTAGAAGTACTTCCTATTTTGTTACATCAGTTCATGAATTTATGATTTTACAATATGTTCTGATTCTGAAGAAATTATAAAGAGTAAATTTAGAGAATTTAAGTTTTTTCGAAAATATATATTTTTTATTTCATAAAATTAACACAACAACGAACAAATCATGTCACAAAACGTCTTCAGGTCCAATGGATTTCTTTTAATGATGTAAGGCATAAGCAGCGGGGGCGGCATGTACAACGGGAGTTGAGTGAACTACAGGTACAGAGTGTACCACAGGAGCAGCTTCGTATGTATGGACAACGGGAGCAGACTTCACAACTGAAACAACGGGAGCAGTATGAACGGTGGTCTTGACAACAGGAGCGACAACAGGAGAAACTACAGCTTTATTGTGATAGCGGGTGAAACTTTGGTGTGATACAGCAGAGGGAGCACTATGGACGACAGAACCTACTTTAGCCAAAACAGGTTCCTCTACCACATGATGTGTTTCAATGACGCCAGCGCTAACAGCAGCCAAGCAGAAGATAGCAATACATGCAACCTATTTGGAAAATGAATAAAAAGGATTTATAAGAACACACTCCTGAATATGCGGTGGAATATTATAAATCATGACTTACAGATTTGTACATATTTAAAGAATTGTTTAAAGTTTGTTTTTGTGTTAAGAGTTTGCAAGAAACTAATGCTGTTATCACAATACGCTTCAGTTTTTATAGTTAAACTAATAATCTTCAAAATAATCCCTGTATTAACGTCACCAGAAATCCCTTTAATTCACAGAAAATAATAATAAAAAAAAAACTCTTGTCATTAAGTGCTTTTTGGCCGGTTTGTTTGGCCTTCATATCGTGTTATGTTACGAGTGAGCATTAATCTTGTAGACAACACTCTAAAACATTATGCTCACGTACTTACTGGCATTTGTAGTAAAATATTAATGACGGGAATAAAAAACAAAATATATTTATATAATAATTTTTTTTTGTTTGTTTGACTAATAAACCTAAATTGTTAAATAATATACTGTTGTTATTTATTTAATTGACGAAGGTTTTATACAGATTTCAAGTGTTGTTCTTTCTTTTACTGATTTTGTTTTTTGGCTTGAACAATTTCAATTGATTGTATACAATTGTTCAGTTTGAATAGAAGAGAACACTAAACAAATGGTACTTATTTATTTGATTTCAATATTCTGGTTTCAATATTCTGGGTGTAGCATTTGTTAATAGGATTAAGTTAAAGAAATTGTCTGAAATGTCTTGTCTTATTAAAGTTCAAGTTCGATGTAGGCGTTTTAAGCATTTAACTGTTGTTGCGTACTATTCCCTTTTTTAAGTTTTATTGGGGCTATAAATTGATTTGTTAATTTGGGAAATATTATCAGTTTCTTTTGAATTTTCAAAATAAACGTTTCATTACCTTTTGCAAAAATGTTTAAATTCGTAAGTTTTTTTTTAGTTAAAGAAAATATATATATATATTTTTTAAAATTATATGAATTAAATATTTTTTAGGTTACATTCTTAGCCTGCATTTCTGTAGCTTTGGCTGCTCCCGGTTTATTAACTGAACACCATACTGTGGTTCAAGAACCTGTTTTGGCTAAAGTTGGTTCAGTTGTTCACTCTGCTCCCTCAGCTGTCTCTCACCAAAGTTTCACTCGTGTCCACAACAAAGCTGTTGTTGCTCCTGTTGTTGCCCCTGTTGTTAAGACCACCGTTCATGCTGTAGAACCTGCTGTGCCAGTGGTCAAGACTGTTGAAACTCCTGTTGTTCCTGTTGTAAAGACTGTGGAAACTCCAGTTGTTCCCGTTGTCAAGACTGTTGAAACTCCAGTTGTTCCTGTTGTTAAGACAGTTGAAACCCCTGTAGTCCATACTTATCATGCTGCTCCCGTTGTTCCTGTAGTCAAAACTGTACATACTCCAGTTGTCAGCCATGCTGTAGCTCATCAATCTCATGTTCAACTTCACTCAAATGCTGCTCTCGTTACACCAGTTGTTAAGTCAGTTGTAGCTCCCGTTGTACATGCTGCTCCCGTTACCCATGTATTCCATCATTAAAATAGTCGATTTTGTATTGCAATAGAATTTTATGTTTTAATAAAAAAAAAATTGTCTAAATAATAATTATATTTTATTCAATTATTTTGAATTTTTATTCAGAAAATTAATAGTTCTGATTTGTTTCAAAACTTTTATGAAATGTGTGTCCAAAAATACTTCTTGTGTGTACATCTTATGTATATAAATAGAAATGATTTTAAATCTATCCCACCAATGTAATTCAGAACTTTTAAAAAAAAAATACAAAATTTGAAAAGGGCAGACCTCCGGACCTTCAGCTACTCCGGATTTCTCTTGAAAACATTAAATAAGTTATAAAGCCCAGAGCTTTATAATTGATATTATCACCTTCTTGGAAAAAAACCTCCCAAAAAAATGTGCAATTTTTCCGAAGTTCCAACTTCAGGTTAATATAATTCTTTGATGTATTCATATATTTTTATGATATATTTTATGGAGGACTACCAACCACCGACTTACCCTTACATGTTCTCGTACTTTTTCACATATACTCGAAAACACTCCAGAAGTTGTAAAAATATTTGAAAAAAGTCCTTTTGAAATCACTTTGTATCGTGTAATGACTGAGGGCGAAAATAATTTAGTATCAAATTAGTCTCAATATATTTCTGGATTAAATATCGCCAATAAATTAAAAGAATCGAGTGATATTTTGAATTTATTGCCAAAATTTTAAAGAAAAAATTCTTTTTATTTAAATATATATATTTTTTTTAAGTAAAAGAATTGTACTACACAAAAAAAATTATTACCGACTTTTTCAATTCACACAATTGTTTAAATTTTTAACAAGAACTAATAAATATATTCAAGAAAAAATAAAGTAAAAAAATTATATGATTTTAATTGTTATTTTTAATTGATTCAATCATCTACTTGATTGATTTAATTAATTTATAAATTGGGAATATTTTGTTTTGGTGGGAGAAACAAATTTGAGAATGTATTTAATTGAATCAATTATTTTAATATATATTTGTTAATTGGTGATTTTTTTTCTGTGCTTATAGTTTTGAAAAAATATAAAAATCTTTGCAGTCGAACTCTCTACTTGAGATAGTTTAGATATTTTTATGAAAGCTTAATTCCTCATCTATATCTCTTTCATACATTTTAATTAGATCCTAGTAGTAGTTAAAGAGTTATAAATAACATAAAAGTAATTTCGTATTAAAAATTGAAAATTCAATTAATTATTTTAATTGTTTTAGAACTATAATCCATTCTGAATGATTTTAATTTTTATATAATGGAAAAAATGGACTTCAATTACGAAATTGTTTATATCAGTTAATTTTTGTTTGATTTTACTTCAATCATCAAAATGATAATATAAATGGCTGATTTTATTATTACTGTCTTTTATTTAAAAATATTATAATTAATTTGTGGACTTCAATTATACTTTAATTTATCAAATTTATAAATATATTAATCAATTCAATATAACAATTTTATTATTTTTGTTGTACAATTCTATTAAATATATAATTGCTTTTTTTGTGTTTTGCAGTTATATTTATTTAATTAAAGTGTTAATTGTTTTATATTATTTTGATGATTTATATAACTTTTTATAATTTCCATTCAGTTTCAAATAATACGTAATGGAAATATAGATTTTCGGAACGTCTTTTCCGATTTTAATAAAATTTCACACAGTGATCATTAAAATCTACTAGCGACGAGTCCCTAGAGTCTCATATTTGGACAAATCGGTTATGAAAACTTTTAAAAATAATTTTCATTATCTGAATCCGATTTTAATGGCTGTTACATGAGAGTATTCTATTGAGATATCCTATCTACAAGATATTGGCAATCAACACGTTTTGCCTACAATTGGTCGCCTTTTTTATATATGTGTTTTTTTTTTATAAGTAACATATGTATGTAGTATTTACATTTTTTTTTTGAAAAGAGTATCCCATGCAAAATATTGTAATGGAGATTTTTCCAGTTTATTCAATTTTATTTCATCAAATACATTTTTTTCTTTAGTAATAGAAATTAAATAAAAAAAATCCTAATATCTTAAGATTATTTTAAAATAATTTGAATAATTTAAAGGATTATTAATTATTTTTTACATAATATTTAGAATTAGTTCATAAGTAAATAATTTTGTTTGCTTATTTGACAATCTATTTTTTAATCTATTTAGAATCCACATTTTAAATCCCTCTTAAAAACTCTTAAAAAAACTGAACTGACAACAAAATTCATGCAATATTAATAAAGCACAAATGTTATTCTCTCTAAAAATAGATGCAGGTCAGTAAACGTAAAATTATATTAAGTACATAAATGTTTATTTAAACATAGTAAACAAAAAATAAAAATAAAAATTTAAACAAAAACTCACTAAAAAAAATCAATCAAAATAATGACAAAGCCATAAAGTACTTAAAGTACCAAATTATAAAAATGTTCCAAGAACCGGTTAAAGGTATTAAAATAACAGTTTTTAATCAATCAACATTAAAAAAAAAAGAGAATAAATTTAAAAAAGAAATTAATCCAATAAGTAGTGTCAATAGTAAGGAAAATATACTTATGCATAATATTCAAAAAATGTTTGACTATAAATTATCATGTAGTTATCTGTTATGTCATCAGTTCATTTTCATTCTTTTGAAACTCAGCATCGGTCTCTCTTAACAAAATACAAAATGTTCAAATACTTGTTTCTCTGTGCTTTAGTAGCTGTAGCTTCGGCTGCTCCTGGTATTTTGACTGAAACACATCATACTGTTGTTCAACCAGCTGTTGTTACTAAAACGGCTGTTGTTGATACAAGTGCTTCATCGGCTATTACCCATCAAAGTTTTACTAATTTGGAAAGAAAAGTACCAGTTGTTGAAACTTATGCTGCTGCTGCTCCTGTTGTCAAGACTGTAGCTGCTGCTCCAGTTGTTCATACTTATGCTGCTGCCGCTCCTGTTGTTCATACCTATGAAACTGCTCCTGTTGTTAAGACCGTAGCTGCTGCTCCTGTAGTTCATACTTATGCTGCTGCTGCACCCTTAGTCCACTCTGTACCAGTGGTACAATCTGCTCCCGTTGTTAAAACTGTTTTGTCAGCTCCAGTTGCTTATCATTCATATCATTAAATTTAAATTCATTGATATTGTGCCAACATTCGATTGATTTATTTAAATAAAAAATTATAATAGAAAAAAAATTTAATCAATTTTTTTTTTTTTTTTTAATTTAATTTTGTTAAAAAAATAGAAAGACAATTTTTAAAAACAAATGCATAGACCACTATTTTCTGAAAATTATAAATTTGTAAAAAAAAAAAACAAATTATTTAAACAAAGATGTACACATTTTAAGCTAAAAAATAAAATTTTATAACTAGTTGGTCAGTTAGACTAAATGATATTCTTCACCATTAATATCTTATAACAGAAATGTTTATTATTATGGTATTCTTTTTTTGAAATTGAAAGTTCTGCTTTTAATAAACTTTATAACCCAAGAGCAACATATTAAAAAATTGTTTTATTATTTTATTTACAAAATTTCAAAAGTTCTTCTAATTTTTTATTTAACAAAATTAACAATGATTGATGTCTTCTGTCATATATTCAAGATAAACTAAATGAGAATTATAAGGAAAGTGGAAACAAATATTAAAAACAGAATATATTTATTTGGAAACAAACAAGTTATGAATTATTTTTTTTTTATTCTTAAACTATGTTTGAAAAAAGTATACGTATTGTATATGTAATATTTTTAACATTTTATTATTATAGAATAATAATATTAGTGTGATTTACAAACAAATAAAATTATTGATAATGGTTTTAGAAATAATGCTTTTATTTATATTGATTAAATTATGCTTTTGGCAAAAAAAATATAAATTTGTTGTATACCAATCATAGAACAATTTTTATTAAAAGTAAATATTTAATGATAAAATTTAAACAAAAATATTGTTATCACGAACATAGTGTTATTAAAGTTTAAAAAAACTATATATGTTGTTGTTTTCAAAAGTATATAAGAATAAAAAATATATATTTATTTGTGCTAAATTATCTACAATTATCATGTTAAGTTCTTTTGAGCGTCATAATTTCTGTATTGGGAGGATATTTTTCTAATTGATTTTAATAGACTTATGGAGAACCTCATAATTTTAACAAAANATCGATTTTTANATGAAAATAAGGGAAAAATCTTTAAANTTAAATATCTNGGTAAATAAGCCTCAAATTGAGAAACGGGGCTTTATTTAAAAAAAAGCTTTAATGTTAATATTTTAAATTAAATTAAAATTTAAAAAAAGAAAAAACCTCAATCTTTCAAAATTTAACTTCTTTCATTGAAATCGTCATTTTGTTGTTATAAGCGGTATACGTCAGGAAAAGTAATCCGGTGATAAATATAAAATGCAGTTTGTATTTGTTTCATGACTTTTTTTGTTTTTTTACTAAATTAATCTTAGATTATGGAAACATTTGAGATGATCCGATCAGAGACCTATTCTGCTTTCAACAGTCAGTCAAACGGACGGACGGTCATAACTAGAAAGTTTTAGAATTTCATGAGGGCTTCCAATATCTTTTTGGATAAAACACATGGTTGCTATTGGTAGGATAGTATTTTATGTTTCTGGTTTATTTTTGATGATATTTTCTTAGAAATTATAAATCTCATACTAAATAAATCAAGTCAAAGTTTCAATTTAAATTTTTATTTTATTTTAAATTTAAAACAAGCTAAGTAGGTATATCACATAATTTTCAATAGGAATCGGAAACAAAAACAATTTAATGATGATATTTAGCATAAGTTATGGGTGAAGAAACAATAGTTTTGACAACAGGAGCAGTTTCATAAGTGTGGACAACAGGAGCTGATACAGTCTTAACTACTGGAGCGGAATATGAAACACTTTTAACAACAGGAGCAGATTCATAAGTATGTACTACAGGAGCAGTAGCAATAGTTTTTACAACAGGAGCACTATATGAAACTGATTTGACTACAGGAGCAGCAGCAGCAGCATAAGAAACAGTCTTGAGAACAGGAGCACTTTCATAAGTATGAACAACAGGAGCAGCAGCTACTGTCTTGACAACAGGAGCAGCAGCATAAGTTTGAACAATTGGTACTTTTTTCTCCAAATTAGTAAAACTTTGATGAGTTATAGCTGAAGAAGCTGAATTATCAACGACAGCAGTTTTAGTTAAAACAGCAGGTTGAACAAAAGTATGATGAGTTTCAGACAAATAACCAGGAGCAGCTGAAGCTACAGCAACCAAAGCAAAGACAGCAATCTGTAAGACAGTGTTGAAGATAGGAGTTGTTTATTTTGTTAATAGGAAATAGTTTCTTTTTTTTATTTTTGAAAGATTTACTTACAAATTTGAACATTTTGTTTAAGTTTTGATTTCAATGTATTACTTTGAAGGGTAAGAAATAAACTGATAATTTTACAAAATTATTCAACTTAATTTATACCTAATATTTTGAATTGTTTGTCTAAATCTTGAACAACTCTATAAAAGAAGTAGGTATATTGACTACAACTGGTTTTAGTTATTATGTCTGTTGTTAAATTTGTAATACAATTAAAGTAAATATGTATGTGTGTATGTATGTGTAATGAAAAATTATATTTAATTCATTTGGACATCAAATTGCATTACCAATTATTTTGTTTTTCTTAACAAACATTTTTTTTTATGGAAATATCCTAAGGTTAACTTATTTTTCCTTTAATAAATTACATTAATAACAGTTGTTATTCTGTAAATAAAATAGAGAGAAAAAAATGTAATTCTCTTTGTCCTTGACCATTAAAAATTTCAAATGTTACCAATAATTGCAAAATTCTGGTGATTTGCAATTGGTAATCATCTTATGTAGACAACTAGTTACCATGATGTTTGATAACTATTTACTTCAGAAAATAATTTTCCAAACTAGACCTTTTCCTTTTTTATGGAAACTTTTTCTTATACCATAAATGTTTATGTAAGAGGATTTAAAATGTTTCCATTGAATGAAAGTGTTTGTTAGGTAAGAGTCGTAATATTATATAAGTATTAAATTATCTTAATTTATATACCCTACACCACCAAAGGTGGTTGGGGTATTATGTGTTTGTGTTTGTAACGAAGAGAAAAAATCATCCTACACCCACCTTAAAGTATACCGTTCGACTCAGAATCACTTTTTGAGTCGATTTAACGATGTCCGTCCGTCCGTTTGGTTGGCTGGCTGGTCCGTCTGGTTGGCTGGCTGGCTGGCTGTCCATGTAAAGCTTGTGCGCAAAGTACAGGTTGCAATTTAGAGATAATTTCATGAAATTTGGTACATATGATTATTTTTGCACAAAGACAAAGCCTATTTATCTTGGTGATTATTTCACCTAGCCCCCATATAAATGTGTTTCCGGATTAGAGTTTTAACACTCAAAAATACCTTCAAAATTCAAATATTTTAATGAAAATTAACATAAATAAGTTTTATGTGAGTATAAATCCATGTGCCAAAATTCATAATTTACCATAGCTCCCATATGAACCCCTCTTTCGAAAAACACTTTAACGAGAAATTTTGAAAAATTTTGTTCAAATTTCTTTTTATAGCAAATTTTTGATTAATTTTTCTATTAATTAATTTTCTTTTATGAGATTTTTTTGGAAGAAATTTTGTTTTTATCATAACTTTGCTATAAATTTTATTTTTAAAAACTATTTTCAATGTTAATTTTTTATCAACATTTTTTAACTAAATTGATTTTTATAGCAAAACTTTGATCAATTTCTTTTTATTTTATATATTTTAATTTTTGATAGTTTTATTTTTTCTAAAAAATAAAATCTGATCTGCTTTCTTTTTCTAGACTTTTTTCTATAATTTTTCTTTTTCATAGAAAATTTTCAACGATAAATTGTATCTTTTCAAGAAAATTTTTATTTTCTTCACAATTTTTTTTCATAAATTTTTTGTTTTTATAGAAAATTTTTCGATATTTTGTTTTTGTAAAATACTATTGATAAATTTTCGTTACGAAATTTAAAATTTGGATGTATATTTTTTACTAAAATATAATTTTCGATAAGTTTTGGTTTTTATAGAATTTTTTAGATAAATTTTTTGTTTTTATAAAAATTTTCGAAAAATGTTTTGTTTTTATAAGAAATGTTTGGTAATTTTATTTTTATTTTTTGGATAATATATGAAAACAAAGTCGGGGTTCACACACAGCAATTTTTCTTGCCGCAATTCTGATTTTGTAGACGAGGGTGGTAAAGAGAATGTAAAAGTTTAGTATTCTTTTCTCCTCTCTTTCCTATAAACTCAGAATTGCGACAAGAAAAATTGCTGTGTGTGAACCCGGGCTAATTTAGGAATGAAAAAATATTGAATAAATTTTCTATCTTTAGTAAGTTTCTGATAAAATTAATTTTTCGTAATGTTTTTCCTAGATATTTTAAATTCATTTATTGAAAATATGTAACAGACATTTCATATAAATATTTTCTAATTACAAGAAAAATTTTTCGATCAACTTTTTTCATTTGAAAAAAATCATTATATTGAAATAATCGATACGTTTTAATAAATTGTTCAATATGACAGTATAGTCAAAACAAATTTTCTAATTAAGATATTCAAACTCGACAGCAAAAAATTTTCTATTTACTCTTTGGCCACTCATCTTGAAACAAAAACGACTCTTTGATCAACATCTTATTTTTTTTTTTTCTTAAATTAAATAAAGGTTACGCTATATAACGGGTACAAGTAATTTTTTTTGACGCCAAAAAATCTGTTATTCTCAGTTTTATTAAAATTGTTCATGGATTTTGTTTTTTATTTATTTTATTTTAAGTTTTAATTTAAATCTTATGAAGCAATGTTTTAATTATGTAATATTGGTTTTAAGTATAAACTACTCATACTTTTTTAATAAAAATTTTAAAATAAGTCGTTAGGGTGTTTACTTTATTTTGACGCTCACAGTATGCACTTTTTGGTGATTACCGAAATTGAGCCTTATATGGGAGCTATTATCAATTATGGAGCGATCTTCATGAAACTTTGCACTGTTTTTTATGGGATGTATGAGCCTATTATGGCCAAGATCAATAGGCTTCGTCTTTGTTAAAAAAAAAATCATATGTAAAAAATTTCAACGAATTATCTCTAAATTTGTTACCCGTACTTTCCACACAAACTTTACATGGACAGTCAATCAGCCAGCTAGCCAACCAACCCCATCCCAACCCAATACCCCATCCACTCATGGTAGTGTAGGGTATAATGAATTATCATCAAATGAAGATTGATATTATTTTTTGTTTTTTTTTTCTCTGTGTAAGCGGTAAAAAACTGAAAACATATAACATTTGTTTTTGAGACATTTGAGACAATTATAAAAATGATGTATAAACATCACCTACTTATGAAAAATTATAGCTGACATTTAATTGTATTTGCTGAGTTACGTATTTTGGCATTTAAACTAAGTTTATACAGATTCATAACCACTTGTAGTAAAAAATAAAATTATATGTAATTTGTTTTGTAATTTCAACAACAAAATATCAAAATCCTGTAAAAAAAAAATAATTATTGTGCAACACTGATTGCTCGTTTTCATTCATAACTATTCATAATACAATTTGTGCATTTTCCAATTCCAATTCAATCGTTGTCCAGGACAACAAAATCATCAAACAACATTACAAAATAAATACAAGTGAAGTGTGTCAGTATTTCTAAATAACATTTTATGTAAAATTAATTTACAAACTAATGATTTCTTGGTATGAAACATTTAACTAACAATTAAACTAAAAATCAATTAAATTTTTTATTTAAATTTGACCATAAAACCAATTAAGTGCGTTACCATTGTTAATATTAATATTATAAACAAAACTAAGAATAAAAATATGGTATAAATATTGTGAGCTCGAAAAGTGAAATTAACAGTTAAAACTACACGTTTCATAAACACATACATACATACATACAACATTTAATCTAAACAAATTTTATTAACAAAATGTTCAAACTTGTAAGTTTTTCTTCAGTAGTTTTATAACTTAATTAATTTTACAGACAAATAATAAATTCAATTAATAATTTTTTATATTTCATTTATGGTTGTTATTTTCGCTTTGTCAGCTGTAGCTTCAGCTGCCTGGTGTCTTATTGCTACCCCTCTAGTTAAAACTATAGCTACTCCCGTAGTGCATACTTATGCTGGTGCTCCTGTTTTGAAAACTATTTCCTCTCCAGTTATACATACTTATGCTACTGCTCCAGTTATCAAAACTATTTCAACTCCTGTAGTACAAACTTATGCTGCTGCTCCCGTTGTACATTCAGTACCCGTGCTACACTCTGCTCCTTTCGTTAAGACTGTTGTTTTAGCTCCAGTTACCTACAACAAATATTTACATTAAAATATATTTTGTTGTAAATGCTAAAAATAAATTAACAAAATTGTTATAACTTAAATATCGATTATTGTATTTTTTTATTAATTCCTTATAATTTTTCAACTTAAAAGCTAAAATATCAAATTTGATTTTCAAAGTATTTAACATTGCGTTGTAATTAAACGTGACATATAAATATATATATAAAAAAATATATAAGTATTTTTACAGCTTTCGATTATGTCCATAACTCTAAAAATAACATTCATATAATATTATTAGCAACATATGTTTTCTAAATATATTTTGCATTATTTTTTTCTAATATGCAACTAACTGTTGCATACATTGATTGCACTTATACTAGGTCTGATATGCAATGGATCTGGTTTGATTATATGATATGGAATTGTGATGACACTGATGATGATGATGATGGTGATGATAATGATGGTCAATAATATACAATATTATTCAATGGAATTTGTTTTTCATCCTTTTTTTCTTTTTGTCGATTTGTTATTATTCCTAAACTTATGCATGTTTGTTAGGGTGGTCCCAAAAAATATTTGCCATAAATTTATTTTTATGATTGCATTTTTATGAGTTTTGAAAACCTTTAGGATAGGACGAGAACTAAAGTCAATTAATAATGTAAATTAAAAGCTTAGTACTTATTAGTACAATATATGATAATTGTCTGGGAAACCTCGTGTAACAGAATTATTTTGTTCAATTTCTTACAAAACGGTACGTTCCTAATATTTTAAGTACTGGATGGTTTTATTTTGGGATTAAATCTTTGCTGACCATAAATGTGACATGATGTCACATAATGTTTATTTAGATAACAAATGGTATAGACAAATTTCATAAGAATTTTTTGGTTGGATGACAGTGGGTCTAAATTTATAACAAAATATATAATAATAAATACTTCAAGTAATGTTGATGTTTTAAATATTAAAAAAAAGAAAAACACATCACAATAGAAAAGTGATTCAAAAAAAGTGTGTTTTTGAATCACTTGATCATTTTTTAGTTGATTATTTGTATATTTAAGTTTTTTTTATCTGTATCTCTTTTTAATTATACTGTTTATGAATACGTAAGTTTTTATAAAACTTAATTATTTACTATTTGATACTAAAAGGTTTTTCTAAACTGATTACCTTTTTCTTTAGAAACAGGTACTTTTTATTAAAAATAAGTGTAACTTAATTATACACTTGAAAGAATTTTATATTTTTTTGTTTTGAATTGTATTTTTGTTTTTATTATTTTTATGTAGGAATTGGCATTTCTTCAAGACCTGTTAGTTTTACGAATATTAATATTTTTTCTGATTTTTTTTTTTTTTTTGGAAATTACAACCTTTTGACTCTTGGTACTTTTATTTTATTTTCTTTTTAATTTTT